>JBBBDQ010000166.1:115000-200000 GCA_037127315.1 Ascarosepion bandense | reverse complement strand
TGTGGGCAAAAAAGCAAATCTTGCTGCCAAGCTTGAGAAGGACCTCCAATCTGTGGTGGACTGGCTAAAAAATAGCTCGTAAATTTTAATGCTCCCAAAACAAAGCTGCTATCAATTAACCATCATAGACAATCGCTCCTACTTCCCATTAGCATTGAACAGGTTAGCCTCCACGAGAGTAAAACACTACACCTCCTTGGCCTCACACTCTCAGCATACCTCAAGCGGAATGACTGTATCGAATCCATTGCTAAATCCGCTGCTATAAAAGTCGGTTCTCTGTGCAAAGCCCGGAAGTTTTTCCCGTCTGAGTCCATCCTGCACATATATAAATCTACCATCCGCCCGTGTTTTGAATACTGCTGCCCCTTCTATTCTCCTCGGGGTTCTTGACAAAATACAACGGAGAACCTGTAATGTGATCGATACCAACTTGGCAGCCTGGCTGCAGTCACTCTCTCACCGGCGTGATGTGGCTTCCCTGTGCCTCTTCTATAAATACTTTCATAGCTTCTGCTCCGATGAAGTTAGATCACTGGTGTCCCCTAGGTATGAATTTGCACGAGATACTAGATTAGCAACTAGGTCCCACTCTTTTACAGTGAAACAGATAAAATGTAACTTCAATTTTTACTCTAACAGCTTCTTTTCTCGCACTTCCCGCCTGTGGAATTCCCTTCCATATACTTGCTTCCCCGACAGCTACAACCTCCAGGAATTTAAATGTAAGGTCAATAGACACCTCTTATCACACTAACTCGCATCCATTCTCTCAAACATTCTTCCCATCTACCCAATCCCTATCCTTAGTTTAATATATCTTACAATGCACATATAAGCATTGTAAGGTATTTTAAAACACTTGCCTACATGAATTACTACAATATCTCAAGATTTAATTGTAAAGCTTCAATGAATGACATTTCTATTTGCAAAAATCCTAAAATGCAACAAAAACAACCTTTGAAAATATTTTGGTTGCTGGTAATTAATAATAATGGTTTTTGGATATAAAAACAATATACTGATAAACTTTACATGAAAAGGGTTAAAGATATAAAAAACAAAATAATTTGTTCCTAGGGAATTGAAAATTTTGAAACGAATCAGGTTGCCAGCTAAGAACAATACTTAATTTGTATAATGGACGAGGTGTTGTCAGTTGGTTGATAAAACTGGTAAAAATTTTAAATGCCAGTTAAAAGGCGAAAAGGTCACTGAAAGAATGTTTTGATCAAAGAAGAAAAAGCCAAGTTTTCAACATCTGATTCTGGACAGGAAGAAAATATAAAACTGACTTGGCAACTGTCCCTGCAGAGTTGTCAGATTTGAAAACAATAGATACCGACTTATTTGTTTTAATAAAAACACATGTCAAAATTTCAACATTCTGCTGAAAGGCCAATTGTTTATTCAACTATCAGACCAGAAAGAAGCAAAAGATAATGAGCTTGAAATGATAGTTGCTTTTTAATTAGAAGATAGATTAAAGAAGGAGGAGGAGCTGTCTGCACCAACTGAAGTGCAGCAGTCACAGATGACTCTCCTAGGAGAGAAAGGAGATTGGATGGAGTAATGTCTATGATTACCATCTGACAAAAGGAAGGAACTTCCAAACTGGGAAAAGATTAATTTCTCAGGACCAAAGGTAATGAAGATGACAAGTGGGAGAAATACCAATTCTCCCAACTGCATCACACACCTACACCAGTTTTTGGCAGACACTAATAAATACGAATACATGAAGCGAATTAAACAGAGACAAGAGAAGACAATACATGTGACTAACTGCCAAAGCAAAAGTCTGACATCAACCTTGAGCCAAATTTACCAAATCAGCTGAACAAAGTTCACTAAATCCAGAAGTTAAACTTCACCAGCTTAATCAAGTGTCCCATCGAGTTTAGGAACAAATTAGGTTGACAAACACCTGCATGCTGGAAACAACTACTTTATGCAGTACTTAATATAAAAATAGTGATATATTTTTTTTATTATATTACTTTGTTATTTTTTTTTTTTTTTACTGTGTGTCTTCACTTTGCTTGGACCAGCCCAATATGAAAATATCTTGGCCTTCTTATGATCAACCTAGTCATAATGTTGGGTAAGGCAGGTTAGGGTTGAAGAGATCACTTCATCCACCAGCCACAGTACTAGGCATTTTGGACAACCGAGGAGGGTATAGAGCTACATAAGCTTGATAAGCAGAAGACGGTACAATGATACCTTTAATAAACTAAGCAAAGTTAACAAAGAAGAAAATGTCTTTAAATACAAAGAGTGTTTAAATGCTATTTGTGTAACAATATCTAAAGAAAAATACAAACAAGGAAACATAGTTGCAATTAGAAAGAAACACTTGGCATTTATGTGCTATAATAAGAAAAAAGGACCTAGAGAATTTAACACTTACAAGATATGAAAACAAAAGAAACAATGAGTAATCTGCTTAATAAATTTGTATGAAGGAATGGCAAAACAGGGATAAAGATGGATGGTAAATGGTCAAAAGTTATGAGCGCTACAATCACTCATGTCTAATTGCTTGTCATATAAAAAGACTATATTTTTATAGAACTCTGATTTGGTAATCATTTTAGTTGAAGGGTAAGTGGGAAAAGTGATTAGAATGATGGTCTTTTCAAAGACAAAAAATAAAGTAACTAAGAAAATCATTTAGAAAAACAACCTCCTCAAATATTATAAAATAAAAAAAAAATAAAAAATATTATCATCTTATAATTTTAATTTTATATCAGAAAACTTCTGGATCTGGATAAGACAGCTGCTTATGAAGAATATAATATTTTGTAATGAGTTTTAGGAATCACTTTACTTCTACACCATAAAATGGTAATATAAGAAAATATTTAGCATTCATTGACCAAGCAGCTAGTACAGCTTTCAGATGCAATTTATAAAATCTTTCTATGAAAACAATTTTTCAGGAAAATAGATTTCCCAAATCCAGTAGCTTTTATCACTCTTTCCAGTATTGATAGCAGTTTCCTTCCTAACCTTTTATTTGAAGTTGTGTAGAATGTCAACATCTTCATTTTCTCTTCAAGTTACATGTGATATTCATTTTAGTTGCTGCTGTTGGAAGTTCTCAAATGATGTGGTTTTTGTTATTTGGTACAATTCTTAATGATTCTGTAGTTCCAATCCACCAAGACATACAGGCCTCACTCATTCAAAGCCATTTTTAACCATTGATCTAAGAAACTGATTGTATACAGCTGACAGTTTAGATATTTCTGAACGATTTTGGCATCATGCATGGTATCCATATGAAAGTCTTGATCTGATGAAGCTACTCTCTCCAAAATCAGTTGAAAGAGGAGGAGGATGTTTAAGTGATCTGTCTTTTTTAACTTTTCTTAACAATACAGGGGGATAAAGTTCTTGATTTGATTCTCTTGTAGAAATTTATTCAGTAGTATTTACATATATTTCTTGGTTTGTATTCAAGATAAAATTTTAAATTTAAATTTTTAAGAGGAACAAACAAAAATAATCAAAAACAACCACTTAATGAGTTTCATGTTTCTATTAAGAGATTTTTTTTCTCATATGCATAAGACAGTTTCCAGGCAAGGCTCCAAGGCTCTACATGACATCCTCTTGGATAATTATGAAAGTGTATCAATTTTTTAAAAATTGGAAGTATGCCCCCTGGGCTAACATTAAAATTGGATAGTCATTATTTTTCACCTTTAATAAATAGGATAAAATTACTTATTTTTCTAATTCTGGAAAAATGACAAAAAATATTGCTTTGAGGAATGACAATCTTCACTGTAAGCTTCAGACACTAAAAAGATTTTAGGAATGCTATATATATGTAATGGAGGGCATGCAAAAAATTTGTGTCAGCTCATCAGACATATTTCTTTATTAACATTGCTATAGAATAAAGGGGGTCTTCATACATTCTATGCTAATCAGGTTCATTTAAATAATAAAAAATAAAAATATTCTTCCTCTTTTAGACATTGATTGATGATATTTTTTTAACAGCTAATCAACTCTTTGCCAAAATATATTTTTTTGATTATAACACATCACCCAATAAGTGGTGGGCTTGACATATAGATGGTGTCACTAATAAAAAAAAAAACATACGGTTTTTATGAAGTACTAAGTAAAGCAATGGCTTGATAAGTTATTTGAACTCTGCTCCATTGGAAACAATGGTTAAGAGGTTTAAACAGTCATACAGACACAAATGATGCTAAATGCTCAGGTCACCTAAAATCAGTAGTTGTCCTGGAAAACACAAAAAAAAAATCCAAACTTTTGGCCAATCATAAATTGAAGTTAAGTGAGATAGCAGAGGATTTGAATATATCAGAAGGCAGTGTATTCACCATTTTGCATGAACATTTGTCAATGAGAAAGCTGTATTCAAAGTGGGTGCCACATTTGCTCACAGTCGATCAAAAACAACAATGTGTCGACAATTCGGAACGTTGTTTGTAACTGTTTTAGTGCAACAAGAAGTTTTTGCATAAATATGTGACAATGGCTGAAATATGAATCCATGACTTCACTCCGGAGTCAAAGCGATCAAAGATGCAAACATCAGCAGGCAAGGTTTTGGCCTCCATATTTTGGGGTGCACAAGGTATTTTATTCATCAACTGAGAAAAGAAGTACCATCAATAGCAAATATTATATAGCATTATTGGTGTGTTTAAAGGAAGAAATTGCAAAGAAACGGCCACAAATGAAGAAGAAAAAGTGATCTTTCACCAAGACAATGCACTGTATCACAAGTTGATCGCAACGATGGTAAAACTACATGAATTGCACTTTGAATTGCTTCCACATCCACACTATTCTCCAGATCTGGCCTCCAGCAACTACTGGCTGTTTGCAGACCTTTAAAGAATGCACCAGGGAAGGAGATTTGGCTCCAATGAAGAAGTGATATCAAAAACTGAGGCGTATTTTGAGGCCAAAGACAAACTGTTCTCCAAAAACGCATCAAAGTGTTAGAGAAGCATTAGAATCAGTGTATCACCCTAGAAGGAGACTATGTTGATGAATAAAGTCAAATTTTGTCTCAAAGTTGTTATTTTATTAGTTAGATCTTGGACTTATTGAGTGATGTGTTAAGACTAATTTTTTTTTTGGCAATATTGCATTTACAATTTTGGGGGAGACAATGATTTTTCTATATATAAATCCTACTATTTAACCTGTTCAACAACATATACCTGGTTGTGAGAAAAGATAGATGCATACCTTTTGAAAGGGGAAGTTATTGAATATAATTAAAATTCAAACTTAGCAGCTCTCAGACTTCTCATTCCAAGCCGCTATCCATTACACCACCTGCACATTCACCCTCTTTTTAGATATTTTTCCAGAATTTAAGAAGACAGAAGATAAAGATTGCCTGTGAAAGTACAACAAGTCACTATCCTGGAGGTTAGCATGCTGATGGAAAGGCAAAAAAGGTTCTCTCAGATAATTAATAAACAGCCATTTTGTTTTAGAAGCATTAAAATTAACAAGCCATTCTTTGCCCCAATTAACAAAAGAATGAATGTCAGTTTTACATATTACATTTAAAATAATAAAATAAAATAAGAAAAAGACAACACTATGTTTTTGATATTTTACAAGTAGAATGCAACCACAAAATTCATTTATCTATGAGCAAACATCAATAAGCAATTTAGGACAAAAGAATTATGCCAATTTATTAATCAAGTTTAAAAAATCACAGCAAATTCTATTTTTACTACATCAGCAAATGAGTTAATTGTCATATATGTAAAAATTAAGACAGATGTGTTATTCCATGGTTAAGTGGAAGCATGGGCCTATTTCAGGCGAACCATCTTCAGCTTCCGTCTTTATTGTACAGAAGATTTTACATGAGTTCATTGCACTAGAAAAAGGGTTATTTTTTTCCAGATATAGTCCTACTATTTAACCCATAACTGGGTTAAGAAGAGAGTGATTCATAAGTTTTCCAAAGAATATTTGCAGATAAGTGAATGTGACAAACATGGCTGGAATTTGAACTTGATTCTCTGTTTCCTCATTTGGAGCTGCTATACATTACACCACCTGCACATTCTCAATGTCAAGAGAAAACAATCATAATTGCAATAAGCAATACTTCACTTGATGGAGTTTTAAAAAATAATGTATTAGAAGAGGAAATAATATATATAATTAATGCAGAGTGCTAAAGATAGTAATCATTTTGTCTTTAACTTGTAGGGTTTAAAGGTGTATGCATTCAATGGTACATCTTAGTAGTTTAGAATAACAAACATTAATTCATATATTTTAATAATGCAAAAAAAATTCTGGACATTTCTTTAATATTTAAAAAAAAAATTTTTTTTTTAAATTAAAAAAAAATTAAAAATCATAACAAAAATACTCAATGCTCTGAAAACACAGCTTTTTCCATGGATGTTGTCTGCACACTAAAGTTGGTATTTGGCATTAAACACAACCAATATTTTCTTCCATTATCTTCTAACAGATCTTGTAAAGTACAGTAGAAATTATTTCAAGGTGATTTTAGCACAACTCATGCTATACAGTTATATTTCAGCGCTCCCACTCGTCAGACATGCTACTGCTGCTCATTAATTTTTTGATAAATTTTATTTTACTTTGAAAACTATTTTTATTACTTGTGATTTTTAGTGGATACCTGTTTATGAGTAGATGCTCTGTTTGTTTATTAAACAGTACATTTATATCTACCAACCTGAAAAATCCATT
The DNA here is from genome assembly GCA_037127315.1 of Ascarosepion bandense. Classification (NCBI taxonomy): domain Eukaryota; kingdom Metazoa; phylum Mollusca; class Cephalopoda; order Sepiida; family Sepiidae; genus Ascarosepion; species Ascarosepion bandense. The sequence goes on along the minus strand of JBBBDQ010000166.1, from coordinate 193,241 downwards.
CCTAAAATTTCTTTGTTTACTTTAGGATATGAAATTGAGCAGAGATGTATATTTCAAGAATGGGGGTGGGGACAAATCTGTGTTTAACAGCACTATTTAGAATTTTCTTGGGAATAAATTCTCTGCAGCCAAGAGGTCAAAACATGTCATATCTAATGACAGTTTCTTGTAGGGGAACGAAGGTTTTAATCCTGCTGGAGATCACTTTTCTTTTTTTTAAATAAGATTTCTTGAATATTCAGGCTGGTAGATGTAAGTAAATATACATAGCATCTACTCAAATACAGGTATCCACAAAAAACAACAAAAAAAAAAAACACAACATTTAAGTATTAAAAATATGCTGGACTAATAAATGAAAAAATCCACTCCTAAAATTCCTTTGAACACTATATGTTAAGTGCTGTAGATTTTTGTATGAATAGCAATAGATTTGTCAACTCTATACACCCTTATGCAAATTAATTGAAACAAAATGAATGTCCTCCAAGGATCTTTTATACTTTCCTGATCACATATATGCAGTCTCTTGGCATTGTTTTTCTCTTCTAACTGCATTTACTTTTACATTTTGGACTGATGGATCAAGTTTGTTTCTTTGCTTTGATGACATGACTGACAGTTAAAAGTTGACACCACCCATATCCGCAATCTCTCTGTAAGGTTTGCCAGTGTGTTTGTGCAGTGTTAGAATTTTTTTATACTTCTCTGGAGTAGCACCCATCACAGACAATGGTCGTAGAACAACTAATTGACAATAGTGTCTGAGCATGATAAAAATCTGATGCAATCATGGATGACGCAATATTTTTCACAACCAAACAAATTTCACCACACACCCTGAAAATAGATTCATATTACTGCACACCATTGCAAATGAGCTAATCTGAGGAAAAATAGAAAGTGATTACACCCTGTCACTCCAGTGGGTCTAAAACTGACTGGATGGTAAGGAAACTAAAGCAGTTATTTCATTTAATTTGCACATGGGTGTAAATATATACTATCATTCTGAAATTTGAAAGTTCTCAAATGTGTAGATTGTGTATCTATATTATACTGGTAATGCTTCATCTCAGAATCTAAAGACAATTATTGATTAACAAAACTCTAAAATTTAATTATGCTGTCACAATCACAATGTTTCAGCTGTTGTTCTCTCAGAACTTCTTTAGGTGTTTCTTGATCAAAGTAAGATTCAGGGAATTTTGAATTGAACCCTTTATTTCATATATGGAGATGAACTGTTCTTGTTTTGCTGACCATATCTAGAAATATCAAAAATTTTTTTTTAGTACTGCTGAATTGTTACTAGCCCTTTTTCTGTGTGTGTTTGTACTACCCAGCCATGAGATTGAACTCACAATTAATATGCTACCAAATTTATAACAATAAATAATGCTAACTCCTAACTTCATAAATTCATACAGAAATTAATGCTGTCAGGTTTTTTAAACAAGATTTCAGATAAGTTTAATATAGTTTGTCAATTCTCAACTTGGTAATTTCCATGAAAATCCTTGTCAAAAATTTAGCAAAGAATTCTTGCATTCATTCTCTTAGATATTCAAAATATCCAACAAAGAGAATGAATTGGCAGAAAACAAACTCTTCTTAGGTTGTGGCTAAACTATTTAAAAACTTTTTCTCTATTCTCCAAAAAAAATAATTCATGGATATGTAAATAGGAAAATAACTTATGAGATTGTGGTGAAACTAATATAAAAAGAGAAAGCTCTTTTGCAGGAATAATGAAAATATGCCTATTGCAAATGTATAGACAAGTACAAACCTATTATGAGTAGTAAGGTAATTTATGATAAAATATTATGAGGAAATGAATATGAAATAATATCACTGCTGATGTATAAATGGTATCAAGTTATTCATAATGTATTTTTGTAGTAAAGAATTTACAATGTATTTCTTTAAAAGTTTTAAAAAAATGTTTTCTGGGGACTTTCTTTACTAAATTAAGAAACATCAAAAACTTACCCAAGATAAGGCCTGGTAGGATTTCACCAACCTGCAAATCTTGTCTGAGATCACCAACAAATCCCAAACGGGACTGGTTCATGTTGGTTGTAACCATTCGTCCATAGTCGTCCTTTTTCTCAATCAAAATTTGACCTCCAGGGGTTGTGATACGCGTGTCTGTTTTCTTCAACTTGCCTTTACTGAATGCCTTTATCTCTTTATTCAAACTATCCATATTTAAATCTGGAAAAAAATAATTTAAAAACACAAGCATATCTTTTGGAAATATATATTTTACTAGTACCTAAATTGGATGAATGTCATATGAAATACAAGCTTAGTAAACACATAATTCTGACAAGTAAAACAAATTCATTTGTGCTTAATTTTATTTTAAGGATTTTTTTTTTAATTTTAGGGTTTCAGATATCTTTTAATTTTTAGGGTTTTCAGTACTTCAGAGTATAATTCCTTAAAATTGAGGGAAAAAAACTTACTGTCCACTACCTAGACAAATTAAAATTTTTTAAAATTACAAAACTAAACCAACCATACTGATTCCAAATGAATTATCCTAAAATTTTTGGTTTGGAGATATACTCATAGTTTATGTATATAAGGTGAATTATACTACTAGTGTATATATTATAACTTGAAGCAACAGAAATATGATTTTACCAATAAGTGCTAAGAATACCATGAACAGAGCATGAGAGCAATAAGGACTGATTTGTTTTTATGGCTTATTTTTGCTTTACAGGTAATTTAAAGCCAGAAAATATTTTTAGATTGTAAGAATTACTTTTGAGATAACAATACCAATGAGAATTGAAACTCAGCTCTCAGATTAAATTTTCTGATTAATCATTCATTAAAGCAGTGGTACATCCAAACTTACAGCACCTGAAGCAATGAGGAAAACTTAAAGAAACTAATATTCATAACCAGAAAGTGACAGCTTAAATTGCTGTAACTCATCATGAGAAAAAAGAACCTGGAGTATTTAACACTCACATGACATATTGAAGGCAAGAAAAACTGGAGGAAACTGCAAATAATACTTAATGAATGTGTGAATAGATGTTAGAACAAAGATAAAGTACTGAAAGACAGGAAATTGTGGAGAGTCAGAGACATTCATTTCAAATTTTCATTCTTCAAAAATTAAATAAGGTATTACATTTTCTTACATTGTATATTCACAATTATTTGCAATGTCCTGTTGCCACTTAGGCATCTTTTCAATATCTTTCTGGGTAAAATTCTGCAGGTTTTGATGTGAAAACATTTCAACAAACACTTGAATTTGGTTTTTAGAAAAGGTTTTCCTCGTTAAATCCTTTTATAGTAACCACAAAAGGTAATTGGATGGTGCAAGGCCAGATGAATATAAAAGATGGAATAAAACAGATCAACCATCTACAAATCCCCTCCCCAACCATGTTATTCTTGCTGTATATGAACTTGCATTGTCTTGAAGGATATTTTTCATTTCATTCACAATGTACATTGCCACTGCTTTGCAAAAACTAAGGTATGTTAATATACTCCAAAATTAGTTTATTGTCACATAATTAGTAGTTAGAATGACGTATTCATTATTACAATTGGTTTGTCAAAACTGGAAATTACTTTTAACTTAACCTAATATAAAATAGTCACGTTATTTCTGAAATCTTGAGAAATGTTTGAGATCCATGCTCTTGTTTGTGTAGTAAACTAGTCTCATTTTTGGAAACAGCAATAACCATGTAATGTTAAGAATACTAAATTTTTGTATGCAAAATTGTTTATTCACTTCTGGACTCCCGCAAATTAATGTCAGCTGTAGAGTCTATATGATTTTGAGATTTCCCTTGAAAATTTTGGGGGATTCTGATAGGAAGTTATATAAATACCTGACCAACAGTATTATTCTAAGTTAAGCTGGTTTCATACCCTGTTTATGTTGGTACACTCACTGACATCCTTTGAGGCCCAATTCTGTACTTGATTACTAAAAGGTTCCATTCTGAGTCAACTCTCAAAGAACCCAATTCTTTTGACTTTTTAGGATGATACTGAGTACAAAGCTTATCTCAGAGTGAATAGAGTACACAATGGGGTCACCACAAATCAACTCTTTAGATCAAAGGTTCCCAATGAGCATTAAATTTCATTTGGACATCTGGTGTTTCCTGGTAGGAATCACATACTTTGTTCAAAGTTTAAGTTTAACTTGCTCTGACACCTTGATTCCATTGCAAATATGTTCCGAGAGAATCTTAGGGTGTCCAGAACCCTTAGAAAATAATTGTGATGAGAATGTTTAGCATATTGACTAATTCACAAATAAATGTGTATGGTGTCTTACAAGAATATTTTATCATACATGAAATAATAGTGCTGAAAAAAAGTACATGCACAAGGTAACAGAGACTGATTGATTTGCAATGCAAGATAACATTTAAATAAAATTAACAAAAGGAATATTTTAACACAAGAGTTTCATTTCCTAAAAGTAAATTGCATACACAATGAATTGTTAATGAATGAATTTGAGTGTGACATGGCTGAATAAGTATGTCTGTTGGTGAAGCATCCACAGCCCTTTTTGCTTAAGTGTGAAAACTGGAAGGGTTACTTTAAGGGTCTGTGTTGTTTTTATACCTCCAGGGCTGCTGCAGATACTATGTTTATTAAGGTAGAAGAAATGCAAGAAGGGCTTTTTACGAGAAATCTCATTTTTGGAGATGCTGTTAGCATGTCTTATACAATCAGTTTTCAACTCTTTTGAGGCTTAATAAGGTTGTCTGTTTATTCTGCACTTAGCACCCCACCAACAATTGATGCCATCAAAAAACTGATGATGATAAATTTAACTCTAGGCAGTTTAAATTTTGTAATTTACACCTGAAATTGATTAACTTGAAGTTAAAACATTTTACCAGATGTAGTGATCTTGCAATCACAAGAAAAAAAAATTCCCATGATTTTCTAATAAAAAAAAACCCCACCCTACTGGTGGAAAATTTAAAACCATCCTCTTTTCAGTGACCTCTTACCAAGAAGGTATGTGTATTTGAACAGCTCCAGAAATGAAGGCCACAGATAAGTTTTAAACAAATATCACTCATGTTTAATATTACCTTTTAATGACAGGCTTATCACTTGCAAATAATTTATTCATTCACCACACAAAAACATTTCAGAACCATATTACAAGAACTTTACCATATCTACTAAACAAGTGCAAACAAACCCTTTTGATAAATAAATCCTTCAAGATATGTATAAATGTCTCACTTTATGATTATATATATATATATATATATATATAGTCATCCGCAGACAGATCTGTTCCGCTGTATCACAGCTCATCAGTACGGTTAGACAGCTGATTGCTTTTTACCCAGGATTGAAACCCAGCCAAATTGGCGTCAGTCGGCGATTATCTGAGCTATGGGTGTTTGGTATATATACATATATATATATATACATATATATATATATATACACACACACATATATATATACATCCACTTTACTAAACAAAAACAGGAATCAAACAAGGCCAATCATAACACAATATTTCTCTAATATCAATCTTAGCATGGTGTGCTATTTTTTCTGGGTTATGGTAACAAACACAAGATGAAATCTGATGATTATAATAATGATTGGATCACAAGACTTTGACAAGAAACAATAAAATGAACCTTATCTAACTCCTCATTATATCAGTCAGTTAAGTGCCATACATGATACACACTTGGGCGATCATGTCTTGAAAGAGACATGACTGACTGGGCAGAAGATTATCCCGCAGTAGGTTGCCATTGCTTTCTGCAGTAGATTGGTTGCCAACCAAGGCTATAGAACCCAATCTGTCCTGTTATTTAACCCATAACTGAGAGGAAGAGACGGATTAATACCTTTCCCAAGGGTATTTGCGCGTAAGTGAATGCAATTAGTTTGTCTGAAATTCGAACTCGGCTCACCGATTTCTCGTTCTGAGCCGATATCCAATGCACCACAATGCACATTATATAAGCATCTTAAATCTTTACCTGAAATTTGATGATAAATATCCAGATGACTGCTGTACTAAAATATGAACTAGAACAGTTCATATATACCTATTTGAATTTCTGGGATGAGACATCTGACACTCCAGCATTCCTCTGTTTAGTATTTTTTTTTTTTTTTTTTACTTCATTTCAATGAGGTTGAAAACTACCCTTTTCCTTCCATACATGATCAGCCAATTTTGATTTTATTGTCTCACTCCTAACTATGTCTTTTTGATATACCACCAGCTTTACCTTTAGGGGGAGGCTAGTTTAATTTTTGTTTTCTTTGCCGTAACGGCAAAGGAATGGGGTATATACAGTTCTTGGTTATGTTTTGGGTTTGAGGTGGAGCTGCCTCTGAACAATGTCCAGATATTGTTTGGACTGCAGATCTTCTAAATCTTTTCTGATAAGCCCTTGAAGTAAAGAAAAGAGAGACCATGACACTTTCTGAGTCTCCTTCTTAACCTTTCTGCTTCTGCAATAGGGGTCATATTATGTTTACAGGGTATGTTTAATGATCATTTCTGGCAAAAATCATGAGTGGTGACTCAACTTATGATTTTTGCATGATGTTGTATGCATTGAATGATCACTTTCTTTACATTGTATGGATGGTGGGCATTAAAGTTGAGGTATTGTTCAGCGAAAGTTATTAGTACATCCATGAAGGTTGAGAGACTTAACTGTTTAATAGAAAATAACATGGGGTAATTTTGCTTTTATTTCTAGGTCAAATCCACCAACAAAAATCTCTATTTTTAGTGACCAAGACATCATAGCTACCATCCATGACAAAGATGACAATCCTCAATTATTGGCTGATTACTAGCACAATACATTACACTATTTTCTCACTCTGACAGGAAACAAATATGTGGCGAATAAGTATTTTTTTTTTAATGCTATGTCTTTTCAGTACATAGGTGACAAAGGTTCTTCAGTTTCCTTTTTAATTTGATATTTTTAAATTGTCATGACTACTTTTGTTATAAGGTAGTCGAATAGTTTATGGTTGATTTCTCCATGATTTTGAGTTATCCCTACCAAAGTTAGAAAATCCAATCTGTCCTATTATTTTACTCAGAGACAGGAAGAGAAAAACAATGAATTCATGATTTTTTTCTGAAGAGCTTTACTCAAAAGCAAACAGCAGTCTTAACAGGAATTTGAACTGTCTCTTGATTTCATTGTGTAAATGAACATTCAGTAATTAATTTAGGTTGTTGCTAAAAATAACTTGATATATCTTATGGATATGAACTTGATAAACACACTCACTCATTTATGTCACCTTGACTAACCAGGCTGTTGGTTACCAATTCAGCTCTGTCAGTTGATCATAGCAAAGACTGTATTTTTATCAAAATAAGAGCAACTGTAAATGGCCAATTCCTAGTTAATAAAGAGGTGTCTGAAGTTTTTCTGTTTTAACTGGCTAAAACGAAAGAAATAAATCATTCGTTTACGTGTATTTGGTTTATTGTACTGAGGTATAATAAATCTCTATTCATATATCCTCAGTGTTAAGAATTATTTCTTGCACTATTCTTTCTCTGTTTATCCCCTTCCAGGATATAACACTTTCACAAATATGTTTAGTGACATAAGCAAATTGTCTTGATTAATTATTAATTAGTTTTATTTTTATGATAAGATTAAGCAAGAAAAACAATTCCAATTTAAAGTACCATAGATGCAAAATACAGAAAACTTAAACTTAAGTTTCTCTAACTAAAACCAAATTACACCTAACATAACAATACTCCAGTTCTGTAATTTGATAATTACTAGGAACTAAGTGTTAATTTGTAATTGCTCTAACCACTGGAATATCTATTATTAGTATTTACTATGAATAGTTAAGTTTGATATAAAGTAATGGAGTGACAAAATCTAATGAGAACTGTCCTATGGTAAAAATAATTTACAAACTAGTTTTTGAACCATTGCTGCATTGCAATGCATCTTTATTGATACCAGATATTGACGTTTACTTCTTACAGCCTAATCTATTCCAAGATCAGAAATATGAATAGTAAGAACCCAATGGGGATTAAATTCATTGTTGCTGACAGTGATCTGCAAGACTAATCATTACTATATGGTGAATGTTCGGTATAATGTTATAGCGTTATGCAAAGTTTATAGGAAGTGTAAAGCCATATAACCTTCAATACCAAATATATTGGTTCCAATAGAGAATGACTGCAAAAACATCTCTTCCCTAAACTCATAGACAAATCATACAGATGTTGAGATTTTTTTCCTGACAAATAAAATAAAGAACCACTTGTCTCATCTACCATATTTTTGTTCTTTCTTTAAGTCAGAATGCTACAATCACTTGACTGTATCTCTTGTGTTTGTACACTATTCTCATTTTGTGAACTTTTTGTCTTAACTTTGCCCTGCATATATATTGTTTGCTTAGTATTATTTTGATTTGTTTTTTCTTCCTTTTCTTACTGTTTATTGGAAACAGTGTCAACTTCATTAGTTGAGCATTTTGCTTATTATACTACAAAATAATTGAACTATAAAAGACCGACCATTTAATTAAGTTTAATAAAGGTTTAATATCTGTCTGAATTTCTGGGATGAAAAGTTATTTATAATCAGACTAATGACCTCATCTTTGTTATCATCACAATGTTTTGGATGTTGAGACCTCTGACATTCTTTAGGTGTTTGTTAATCTAGATAACCTTCAGGAAATTTCAAACTTAACCCTTTATTTATGGGGTCTTATTATTCTTATTCTGCTTTCTATGTTTACAAAGATCTCATCTTCATTTTAGTACTATTGCTTGCTCTGTTCCCAAAAAGTCTCAATCTGCACTACCAAGCCCAGGGATTGAACTAATAATGATTATAACACCAAATTTATGAGCCAACACTCATCCTCTAGTGTTGTCTAGGCTATTGCCACACGGAGCAAACCCTCTAGGCTATTGTCACACGGAGCAAACCTAAACTTAGAAGATGTTTAATGTTTATAGAATAATTCAAATATCTTTTTCCAAGCTAAATATGAGGTTGTCTCAAATCTATGGAGCAATTTTTAATTTCTATTTCAAATGGTATTATTCTTTGAAAATTTATACTCACATCATTTAACAAGATCTTTTTTTGTTTTAATTCAAGTTTGTTTTGAATGCAGTTTAGATAAATTTAATATGTAGCTATAGGGAGCTGGTTAATATTTGTTTGATTTGAACTTGTATCAGACATAACCAAACTCCCTACAGCTTACAAGTTTTATGCAGAATTATCAGGTTTTCATTAGAAGGTTGATTGTGGGTCAGAATGTGTGGAATAGTGTAAGAATAAAATATACATTTTTCATGTTAAAATAGAAAATTTATTAAAAGAAATGAATAACAAGAATTTGTGGAAATTAATGTTCAGTGAGAAAGTTAAAGGTATCAAGATTAATAGAAAATGTTCGTAGTAGTAATTGTTGTATATGCGTATGTACATATGTATTCAGTAGGAATGTCTTTGGATGGAGAAGAAGTAGAATAAATCAGCACACGAGAAGGAAAGAGAAAGAGAACAAGGTGTGACCTAACCTTATCTCCGGTTGATTTGAAGTTGAAGTTACATTTTAGTTTTGTCTTTCTCCCTGCTTCCATCTGAGCCTGACTGATGCTGATCGAGGTCATTTATAGTCCTTTTGAATTTAGCACTGGATCACTAAATCCTCAACTCTTGCAAGTCGCTCCCATTGGTCAAAAATCAATTTAACACCTACTTGCAAGATGTGGTTTCGAATTTATCTTTAAGCACATAATCAATCCTTTTTCTATTTGGAAAAAATCAGGATTTCACACATCAATGTGAATTTTTGTAAAAGTGAAGAAGAGAGTTGATTTTAATTCTTAATTTCCTATCCTCTACAAATATAAAACTGTACTTGAAATAATTTTAGAAATATTTCTGCATATTTTTTTTTTACAATGAAGAAAATTTAATAATTGCAGTATATGTGAATTGTTCAGCATTTGTATTAATGAGTAATGATTACACTTTAATTAAACAAAACCTAAATTAACAAAGATGTTAATATAAAACTCAATGAAAGTGAATAAATGAAGCATAAATCAAAGTTCAGAGAAAAAGAAAAGTTATTTAATTTGATTTATTAAGACAAGGAAATAAGGTAAGAATTATGAAATGTTTGATAACTATTAAATAATATTATTGAAAATAATAACTGTTTGGTACTTGAATAGTATTAAAGATATCAGTATTTGATATTCAAATATTGAATTGTAGATTTGAAATAATAGCACTAATATTGTATATTACTGAAAATAACATAACACAGCATTTGAAACTTGAATATTACACCTGAATTAAAAGAAACATGAATTAACAAAGATATGAAGGCAAAAACCAATAAAAGCAAATGAATGCAGTGTAATGCTTATTCTAATATTGGCATTTACAAGTATGTAGTTAAAAAAAGTGGATATATACAGAACTAGCAAGTATGGCGGAAGTGCTTTTCGTGAAAAAAATTAATAGTATTTTTAAGCTTTTAATTAAAGGTACTATTTGAGTACAAATAAACAAGACAAAATTGCAACTTGTTCAGAAATAAGCAACTGTTTGTATGATATTTAAAACATTTAATTTTCTGTATTTACAAAATTCAGCAGAAAAGAATTCAAAATTCTTTTAAAAATACAGTGCTTGAAAGGATTAAACAATTTCATAAAATAGTAAAAAATACTTTGGGTTTCTACCTTAATAAACATTTTGATGATAAAACTTTCTTTTTATTAAATTTGGGAATTTTTTAAATTATGGTGGGCTCTTTTTTAGTAGAGGTAAGTAAGTTTAATTAATCTAAATTGAAACAAACATAACTTTTTGTTAAAAAATATTTTGTAAAAGCTTTTGGTAACACAGAGTTTTGTTTTTATGAGGTGTTGATTATGTTATTCTAAGGAGTAGATAATTGTTATAAAATTACATGATGGATACTATTTTATATATATATATATTATGCTCTCATTATGATTGAGCTCTCTGGAGAAAAAAATTTTAAAAACAGTTTCCACTTCTGCTATATGCGTGACTCTTCAGAAATGAATCGAGTTCTTTCAGTGACTGGCGTGTATATACACTGCTTATATACAATACATTAAAATTTCCCTTCTCTGATTCCATGCGTCGATGGCTTAGGGAGTAGCGACTCCGACTGACACCAAATTGGTCGAGTTTCGATCCCGGCCAGAAGCAAGTAGATGCATAATATATATATATATATATATATATATATATATATATACCTAGTAATTTTAAATATATACAATATTTTAAGTGGTGTAATATTTATTGAATTTTAGGTACTTGGATTTACGTTATTTACAAAGGTGTCTGTTGAAGAAATGTCAGGAAATTATCAATAAATTTTGAATTTACTAAAGTTACTGATCTTATTTTCTGATAATGTTGTGTACGAACGTCTGTATTTACAAAAATCAGCACAAAACAATTCAAAGTTCTTTTTAAAATACAAGGGATTGATGACTCATAGTAAAATGGTAACAAGAAACCTGGGATTCTGTAGCACAAGCTCTGGAAACACCCTCGCAATTAATTCTGGTTTAGTACTCAGCTGAACACACAAATTCCAACTGCCAATTCAACAAAAACTTGCCTTTTTTTTATACATTCATGCCAAGCCAGAGAATTTGCATATTGGTATGCTGCCAACTTTGATCTGACAACTGATGCATATGCCTTTGTTATTCCAGTGCCGATGCTCGGACGATCTACCTCACCGGCAATTCGTTGAACTGTCCGACTCCAAATCCTTGTCATATAACAGACTCTCCAACTTGCTTTCTAAAGATGTTGTGCTGTTGGAGTCTTCCTCTGAAGTGCTAACACTGCAACATGGGTGCATGTCTTTCACATGGTGGGGCATTCCGTTCACTATACAGGTTTATGAGTTAATTATCTTTGTTACTTGATCCCTACAGAACTTTGTGGTATACTGACTCTGTGGATTCTTGAGCCATACTCGATCTTCAACCTGGTAAGGGCTATGGTCAGGAACGAGGGCATTGTAATGGCTTCAACCCCCTTCGAACTTCATATCAGTAGATCGCATTAGCCAGTGTGGTCAAGTGCAAGTGGTCATCTTTCGGGATCATATTGTGCCAATAGACAGCCTCCTCGATGGAACAGCACTCCTGGTTGCAATTTGTTTCACTGAACGGTGACATCGCTCTGCTATGCCATTCTCAGTTGAAGTGTACATGCAATGAAATTGCAGGCTTATTGCCCACTCCTGTGCAAAAGTTCTGAACTCCCTGCTGCAAAAAACTGTGTTATTGTCCATAAGGAGATCATACGATGGGCCATGTTCAAAGACTTAATTGTTGCCTTCGTCATTGCTGGGCACACTCTCCTGACAAAGTAGTGTGCCCACTACTCCAGTAGATTGACAGAATTTGACATGTTCAGCTCATCCACGTGGACAGCACTGAACAATAGCCTGGTTTGTTTTATTTCTTCATTGTGTTAAACCACTACTGCAGCATCCTGGTCAGTCAGTCGGTCATGTTTTCAGTTAATGTAACCATGATTAGCTCATAATCCATCACTAGTTCCTTGAGGGTACTCAACTGTCTTATGATGAGCAACTTTCTTGCTGCCTTAGTATGTACTTGTACTTTCCTGATAAGAGTGTCCAATACTCACTGGTACACAGAGAGAGAGTCCGTCTTTATGTGCAACACTTTGTTCTGCCATTGAAGAGCCAAGTCAATACATTTTAACATGGCGTCCAGTTTGGCCAGGTTTGTGTTGGACATCGTTTTCAGGCCGCAGCCAACAAGCATTCTTCAGCACAGTCCCATGCCTCTCCAACACTACACCAATTGCTAATGAACTTGTGTCAACTCACACATTCAGCTCTTGACCATCTATGCACAAATCCCCATAAGCCAAATCATTCCGGTTCACTGCATCCATAGTCTCAAATATCATACGTTGAAGAAAGTTACCCTTTACTTCATCATCCCAGCCATTCATGACCAGAATTATTTTCATGAAAATATGCAACAAATGATGTTAACGGTTAATTTTTGTTGACATTTGACTTGGTACACCAAATGCATGTTTTTTTTTTTTATATATATTTAAAAAAATTTTATCTGAAAATTGAAATGAATATTTAAGAAAAGATTCTTAACATTTATAAAGAGATTAACAAGCAAAATTATTTTTCTGCTTGTTGGTATAATTGTCTAAATAGAAAATAATTTGGATATGCAAACCACTTACTTTTTCACTCAATTTTTTTTTCTGATGACCAACCTTGAATGTATCTTTATGGTTACTTCAATAAATTCTCTTAAAATATTTTAAGCAGTTTATAAGTTCTTCCAGTGTCAGTTATTGGATCAACTAAATTAAGAATATCAGAATAATTCAAAGTTAATATATCTGAATGTAATGGATAACACACAGATAGGGAGGAGCCCTTTGGTTGTAAAAATGTCAATTTTACCTCATCATTACCATGATATTTTTCAAGTACACATTCTAACCACCAATTCTTACCTTGCTGTAACAAACTACTTAATTATTTCAAGCTCTATATTGTCCTGTTTTATAATTTTAACTATTTTTCTTTTATCCTGGGTTGACAGTTTTTATTTTTACCTCAACCTGAGATACATGAATAAAACTATGTAGTTTTTTGAGTTCCTGCAATTATTGAGACATTTTTAATCTAGTTTCTAAGATTTCTGTTTCATTTTTTTTTGGAGGAATACATAATAGTTGTCTGAAATGTTTTTTTTTGTTTTTTGTATAATCTAACAACTGTTTTGGTGTCATTATTTGTTCATTATAGAGTTGCTGCAGGCTTGCTTATGCTATTCATCTCTTAATAGTGTTACCTCACCCCTCATATGGTTCTTTCCCATGAGACATAACAAAATAGTTCCACTCTGCATCAATATCAAAGTTGGCCTTATGGTTGCACAAATTGATAAAATTTTTATAATGTAAAGCAGCACCATCAGATAAAAAAAATCTGATTTTTTTCAGTATTTCTATAGTTTTTTTTTGAACAAATGTATCACCACATCATGAAGCTCTCTAATTTTACCAAATCTAGAAAAATCCTTGTCAGTGATGGTCAGACCCTTGTTGATTTGACACAGAATGACTCATAACTTTGGCCAATTCACTGACACAAGAAAAACTGTTTCTTTTAACCAAAATTTCTAACCTGCTAGAAACAATTAAAAATGTAATCAAATAATTAAAAAATACTTTGATCTTTCCTTTTTAATCTTAATAATAATAATGAACATTTTTGGCGATAAAACTTTGTTTTTATCAAGTTTGGGATCTTATTTCATCATGGCATGTGCTCTTTTAGAAAATTTTTCCAGATACAAATTGTAAATTGTTTGAAATAAGCATTGTATTTTTCAATTTTTGCTTATTGAAAATATTTAAAAATGTAATCTTGCAATTCATTGAATTTAGACTACTTCAAGAAACGTTTTTCATTTTTTGTTTAGAATGCACTTTAATTTGTTTTAAACCTTATGTATTTCATTTTTTCAGGTTTGATCTAGTAAATAATTTAACAATTAAATAGTAATATTTTTGTTATTAAAATTCTAATTTTTAAAAAAAACAATTAAAACATTGTTTTGAGAAAGTAGCGGTGTGAGGACAAAAAACCTATATAGCTTGATAAAGTTTTTTTTTCCAGTTCTGAAGGTTAAACTTTGCAAAAACGATCAGTTGGACGAGCTTACCCAATTAAAATCTGAGCAAACATAAAAAAGTTTTTTTCTTTTTATGGTAGGACTTTTTGGCACCCCATCATAAAAAAAAATTTTGGAATTGTTCTGGAAAGAATTTTACAACTATATTTTTGACTTTGAGTTATAAAAAAAAGAGAGAGAGAGAATCAAGCCAAAAATCGAATAAGTGTAAAATGTAGTAAAGTAGGTATTGTTTGTTTTTATTGAAATATTGAACTTTTAAAACTTATCTTGCTTGATTAGCCCTGTAAAATAATTTTAAAACAAAAAAGTTCTCAAAATCAAAACTTGCCAAATAATGGTTATTTGGCAAATTTGGTTATCTTTCCGTCCTTTGCATACAAAAAATATTGATTACTCTTTAACTTTTTTACGCTCGATTTTTTCCATAAATCATAATATTAGCAAAAAAAGGCTGGGGGTCAGCAGCTCTTTGGGTTCTAAAAGTCACGAATCAGAAACTAGAGTCCGAAAAATTTAAAACATCGCTTATTTCATCTTAAAAATCATTAGTGGGAAGAAAAAATGCAGGGAGTTTTTTTTATTCTACACCTGCTTATTTTTTTTTTTTTTACTAAAACGATTTTAGCTTGACTACTTGATTTCCAAATTCTAAAATGTGTTCTATTATGCAAAGTAAAACAAGTGACAGATAATTTTGAAAGTTCAAGAAGTTATATTGCAACAGAAAATAAATTAGGAAAAAATGGAATTAAAGATAAAATTGCTAAAGTTAATGAATTAGAAAAGATTAAATTAATAATCACAACACAACCAAGCAACAAATTTCACAAAAACGTCCTAGAGAATAAGCAAGACTTTTTTTTTTTTAAATGAAACAATTTAAAAAATTAAAGGAAAATCAGCAATACAAAAATATAAAATTCGGTTATTTATGCTTTCAATTTTTTAAAAACTTTTGTTGCATGTTTCAAATATTTAACTTGACAGCAAACTAAAAATTTTAACCACGTGACTTTATTATCAAAAACAGTACTGATAACAACAAAAAAAACCGTTGCATCTAAAAACATAAACATTTTAAAACTTAGAGTAAATGTAATTTGAATTTGTTTCTTTAAGTCGCCTTTTTCACTGACTTATTTCAGCTTTTTGTTTTAATTTTCAAAGGAAAAAATGAAAACTTGTTTTTACTTTTTGTATGAGTATAAATTAAAACGTAAAAAAACGTACCCATCAAAAAAAATTATAGGAGAGAAAAATATTTGAATTTTTATAGTTTAAAAATAATTTTTAAATGAAAAAAACAACAAATAGATCCGCATTTACATCAAAGAAAACATGATATCGACATTTTAGTAACCTTCTTCATTTTTAATTTTTTTTAAGTAAAGGTTTTAAAAAAAATCTAAATATTGAATTTTTTACCTTCCCTAAAAATTGTTTGCTTCGGCGTGATCGCGATCGCCGGAAGTTTCTGTGGAGGAAGGGGGGATTACTCCATAGAATACGAAATACCTGCTTTTTCATTTGTCAAAAATCGGACACCGGTCATAATTTAAATTATACTTTATTTTAAAGACAAAAAGCAATATGAAAAAATTATATCGTAAAAAATTACATTCATTTTTTTCTATAAAATTTGGCTATTTGTAAGTATATTAATTACAGGTTTCTTTTGGTGAAATAATACTTAGCGTATAAGCACGTGCAGCAACAATCCCGCACATGGTGCAGTGTTGAAAATGGCGGACGGAAGGTAAGTGCCGATTTTGCTTTGTGAATTATCAAAATTTTTGAAGGTTTTAATTGTTTAAGTTATAATATCATTTGTTTGAAAGATTTTTATTGAGTCACAGTTTGTTAATATCAGGTATTATGTCAGCTGTAATTTTTGTTATTCCTAGTTGGTTGTAAATCTTATAAAAATAGAGAAAGTCAAAAGATGAGATTATTTTTTGGGTTAACTCGCTTTCGTCGAATGTTCCAGTAAATCTTTTTCTCTTGTATGTGTGTGTGTGTTTTTTTGTCTTTGTTAGCTTTCTAATTTTTACTTTACTTACTTTAGTCGATTTTTATTCTTTATTTTACTTTCATTTTCCTATTTTTGCTTATAAAAAAAAATGTAAATTTTATTTTATTTTTTGCTCTCCTTATCCCCTCCACCTTCAACGTTATCTATCGTTTCTGCTCGCCATTCATACAGACCCTTTTCGCTACTTTACCTTAAGCCCTAAGGATTAAATTTGATAATCTATTAAATTTCCTTATGACCTAGCTTATTTTTCTGTATAAGTCATTTATTACTTAATTTTTCTTAATTTGTGATCCTTGCTGACCCCCCCGCCCAAACATCGCCCGGTAAAAAAAAAAACTTATCGACCCCCCCCTCTCCAAAATTATCGTTTTCAAATTAAAAAAAAAAAAACTCTATGCTAATTTTATTGTAATTCTATTTGCTTTTATATGGGATGACTAATTAAAATGCTTTTAATTCGCATTACACTAAAAGTAGTAATGGTTTTGCTTTGGTAGTAAAAATCGCTTACTCATTTCAAAATTTTAACCTTTTTGTTATTACCAAGCGCTTTATAATTGACTGCAGTATTCTAAGAATTTATCTTTGATATTTAGTAATGTGATTTGTTTCTCAATATATTTTTTCTATGCATTTTGTAAAAGCAATTTCTTGGTTATTGTTTTACTTTTGCGAACAAAACCATAAAAAATGAATTAACTCATAAACACTTCGGTTGCTTCTACCAACACGTGTATGCTAAAAAAATATCGTTGCTAAATTTAATTCACAAGATTTAGATTTCAAATGATTTTAGTAATCCTTAAAAATATCGATTTCTTTGTCTGCGTACTTTCTAAGAATTCATTTGTCAATTCTTAGAAATATTTAAATTTATTTTAGACTAAAAGTAAACGAAACTTGATAGAAATGTCAGACATCTTTATTTTCTCGATTTGAGGACATGGATTTTAATGCACTTTCTCTCCATCTTTAAAATTGCATTTAAATATTAATGTTAGCTTTAATCTTTAATTTTTATTTTTTTTATAGAAAACTTGCACTTGAAAATAACTAAAAATGTTGTAGTTTAGCGCCATATCTACTTACTTTTCATGAGACTTTCATGAAACTTTTCAATTAAAAGCACGTGGTAGAAATCAGGTACATGTAAAATAATTTATTTTATTGCTTTAGAAACTTAATTTTTTTTTTTTTTTTATCCCGAAAATTTCTAACAACTTGCATTTTTGAAATGCCGCCATCACAGTTAGTGAGGTCCTTTGGGACAGCATGGTCATGAAAAACATTTCTATTTCAAGGCATGACGAAAAGAAATTTGTTTTGATTCGTGAGATGGGCACACTTTTTTCTCTACAATTCTGTTCAATTTGTCCACTCAAAATTGCTTGGTATTAGAGAACCTCGATTTTTCATGTACAAACTTGTATCCTGAATATGCCTTCTGTTTTAACATGGCCGCGATTGATTTAGTGGGGTGGGGAAGCTCTCGGGTGTATGCCATAATAAATATATATATATATGTGTGTGTGTGTGTGTGTGTGCTGAAAGGTTCTCTTGTCGCAAAGCAAGCAAACACACAGGACAGAAATTTATGAAATTTTAGAAAGTCTGTCTGACTTAAAACTTTCAACATGAGGTTCATAACTAACTAGAACTTTTTTTTTCTTTATAGCTGTAGCAAATGTCATGGTCGGTTTATGTTGTCTGTACTGATATTTCCTGCTCTTTGAAAATAACTACGAGAGAAAAATGAACGGATGGCTTTTTCGTTTTCCCTCCTTTCTATTTATTACGACTCATGGCTACAGTTAGTAAAAATCTCTTAATTCACCCGCGGTTTTAGAAACTAAAGTCCATGTGCATTTTTTTCTTTCCCTTCCTCATGTTAATACCTTTGTTAGAGGAT
The DNA here is from genome assembly GCA_037127315.1 of Ascarosepion bandense. Lineage (NCBI taxonomy): Eukaryota > Metazoa > Mollusca > Cephalopoda > Sepiida > Sepiidae > Ascarosepion > Ascarosepion bandense. The sequence goes on along the minus strand of JBBBDQ010000166.1, from coordinate 174,491 downwards.
CTTGGTGACTTAATTTCGGGTTTGTCACCTCAACACTTTTAGTATAATTTATCAGAATTTTGTACTTCCCCATTCTTTTTTTTTTTATTATTAACAAAGCCAGGAATAGAATAATTCTGTACTTTTTAAATTATCCTAAACTGGAAAATTTCATTTTGATTTAAAGTTGTAACCTATATTTCAACTTGATGTTATCGCGCAAATAACCTTTAAAAAGGTAACCCATCTCTTCTCCCTTCAACCATGGGTTAAATAGCAGGACTGATTGGGTTCTATAACAACCAAACTAGGCTGCCGCAGCTATTTCGATGTCAGTCTACTAGTCAGTCATGTAAAGAGATATGATCATCAAAGAGTATATCACGTATGGCGCTTAACTGACTGTATAAAAAATGTAATAAGTTCTCGGTATGACGTTTCTCAGAAGGTGACCAACTATCAGAATTGTGTTGGGAAGAGTTTCTTGTTTTCAGTACCCATTTTTTGACGACTGAGAAGCGTGATGTATGCTATCTAGCATATACGTCGGGGATTCCTTGTCATATTCTGACTTTATGCAACAGCTGCTCACTCAATTTTAGCTGTATTTTAAAACTGGTCAGTTCATTTGGGCCATTAGCGGCTTTAAAACATACACATCGTATGATGATGAAGCAATTTTTCCGCTCAGAAAAATGTATATTCTGTATAATTTTTCAAATGTTTGTATTGGTTTGATAATTTAACATCGTTCATGACTGACTCGTTTCAAAACTTTGTTCAGTAACGAGCATGAAGGATGCGTTCTCTTGAAGATTTTCAAATTTCGTTTGATTCTTAACTTTGAAAGTTAAAATGTCCAAGATGTTATGAAATCTTTATCCGAGTGCATGTTAGTAACTGATTTGTTGCTGCAGTATGTCAGCTGGCTTCGGAACAGGTTTTGTTATAAACTAAAGATCAGTTTCAGTTTCTCTTTTGCTGATTCATTCACCATTTTGTTGAGCAGATGTAAGATGCATTGATTTTTAGTGTTAAAAAAAAAAATACTGCCAGTTTTTGTGACATGTAGAAATAAGCTCTGCCATGCCATGAAGAGAAGTACATAGCTCTCTACTCGGTATTTTGTGCATTTGAACTGTCATATCAAGACCTGATTTATTTGATTGATTTAAAAAAAACTTAAACAGTAACCTGCGAGATGGTAGGCATCTTTATCGCAAAAAAATTAAATTAAAATATTTGGGAAAAAAAAAATCTAAATAGATTTAAAAATGCAACTTCGAAAAGTTTACTTTTTTTTAGTTGCTTAGTGTGCCCCCCCCCCCCCCCCAAAAAAAAAAATTCAGCCTTTTCTTTTCCATCCAGGATAGATAAAATTAAAACTGCAGCACAAAATTAAAAAAAAAATTTTTTAATACACATTTAAAATAATATCGTTTTTTACGTATCGTAAATTAACTAACTTAATGCAAGAATCCAAATCACGCAATCCAATATTACAATTTTTCAACAATTTTGACGGCGTGATTTAATCAGCATAAACAGAAATAACAATGTGTAACTAAAAAAAAAAAAAAAAAAATCGCAAAATACAAAAAAAAAGGTCAACGAAAACTTTCTTCACGAAAAAAACAAGTGAAAACTACTTGATAAAATTAGCTACGAAAACAAATTGCTTTTTTTAGAAAATATTTTAAAAGATTTCTGGGCGAATATTTTTACTTGTTAGCGATCTGTGTTGACCCCCCCCCCCCTTATTTGTATGTAACGAAATATGACGACGCCAGTTTTGTTCAGGCCAGTCTAACATTCCGGTTGCTGAAAGATTTAAATGGCCTTTATTTTTACAATCTCTGTATAAGAAATTAATTATCTGATGTTGACATCGTGACGCAGTTTTTATTTTAATACTTTTAGTTTTTCCATAAATTGTCGGTCACATGATGCGCTCATAAATTTAAACGCGGTTCTAAAAGAATTTTCGCTCCTGGCATAGACGCCAGCTGAAAACATGTACTTATTTTTTTTAATATATTAATAAAATATATTTAATAAAAGGTAGATTATTCTATTAGGTTTTCCATTGTAAACTCCAAAAAATCGCTGGAAAAAAAAAAGCATAGTATGAAATGAAGGAAAAGGGCCCCAAACTAAATAAGAAAACAAACGTTTTATCGGCAAAATGTTTATTAGAATCAGTGTTTTTTTATAATTCTTAAATTCTAACATGTTCAAAATTTTGGTAGAAAAATCTTGTTTTTCTTTCGTCCGTGAGTGATGTAATTTTTACAAGGGTTTAAAAGTTTACAACAGCACATTTTTGCCGGTGAAAGACACTTTTTGGGAATTCTTGCAAAAATCAAATAATGGTCGGATTTTGGTGAAAAATAGGCTGAAATCATTTTTGAAGCAATTATTTTTAGAAAATTTTGGTAATTTTTTTTTTTTTCCTACACACCCATCAATTAATTTCCGGAAATGTCTAGAAATTCGCCATCGTTTCTCCATTAACTTTAATATTAATTAAATTCAGGAGTTATTAGGGAATGCTAATCAACCTTTTTTTTCTTCAAAATTAGCCAATTTTTAGAAAATCTGCTCTTAATTGCAAAAACAAAAAGGCAATAAAACTTTGCTATTTACATAAACTTTTAATTGCTTTTATAAACAATATAAATTAAGGGTATCATAGTCTGAAAAGAAAAAATTCAATGAATAATAAATTTTTGCAATAATTCTTTTTTTTTTTCTTTTTTTTTAAATAATTTCTAAAGTATCAATTTTTAAAATTTCCTCCTCAATACTAGGATGTTTGAATTTGTGATAACTAAATAGTTATCGAAAATTAAAATGCTTAGTACAAATAATTTAGCCAATGGGTTTTTAAAATAAAACATTTTGTGTGCATGCTGATTACCCATATTTTCTTATGGGTGGTGGCCATAAGATATATCATTAAAAGGTTGCGCTCCTTACATGAAAAAAAAAAAAGTTGGCAGGGTAAAATTCTTTTTCCATGTTTCTTCATTTCAACATTCACTGGGCTTTGCAAATCATTCCTTCAAAATTTAAAGCAATTTTTATGTTTTAATTCCTAATTTTAAAAAAACGGGTGGGGGGTAGGGAATTGTGAAATTCACAATTTGTGAAGGTACCTAATAGGTACCGCCACTCATTTTCAATAACTAAATTTAAACGGAATTTTTAAAAACAAATTCTTGAAACTTTAATTAAAAGCCAAAAGATTAAATTTACTAATTCCAGTAAGCAAAATACCATACCTTGGTGCATTTCAGATGGAAATTATATTGATTGGAATATAAATTTAAAAAAAACAAACTTGCTGACATTATTTACAGAATTTAAACTTATCTTAATTTGATTTGAAATAAGAATTACTTGATTACTGCCTGAAATGTTCTATAAAAGCATTTCTTAATTACAGTAGCCTTGTTATAGGGGCTTTCAACATTTTATCACGTGATAATTGACATGACAGAAGCCGTATAAAAAAAAAAATATCGGAGATGAATTTGACAACAATATTTTTTTTTAAATTACCCAATATTTTATAGAATTTTAGCTAGTTTCGGTTTATAGTATTACTTATGAAGATGTCTCACGAAAAATAAAATATAAAACTTCCTTTTAAAAAATTTTTTGCAATGAAATTATATATATAATGGTAAGTAACTCAATTTATGAAATGTTATGGCATTTATTTTTTATTTTTATATTTTTCAATGAATTATATAAATGGCCATTAATGGCGTTAAGTTCTATCTGAGCGAAAATCCTGGTAATCATTTCTGCAAACTTTCCTTGGATAATCAGTGAGAAATTAACTAAATAGTAAAATTTAAAATAATTTCAGCAATTTTATAATATTTAATAGAATTTTAGTTTACATTTATAGCCAGACATTTGAATATGCTTTCTGAATTACTGCAGATGTTAGAATTATGTAAGCATGTTATGACTCTTATGGAACACCGTACTTACTCAAAAAGGGAACGTTAATGAACATATTTACGCACAAAATTATTTTTTTTTAAATTAATTAAAAATATTTCTGCAAAACGATTTTATTATACTTTTCAATTTTACATAGGCAATATGATACTCAGCTCTTAACTAAAAAGAAAACTTGCAATCAATTCTTTTGGAGATTTCAAAAATATTTTTAAAAGCTTTTATATTAAATTATTTAATAATAAAAAAAATTAAAACAATTATTTTCAAAATTTTATTATTAATCGAAAAAAAATTTCTTCTTCAGAATATAATGTCCTCAGTAGTTGTTTATTCCAGGAATTAACAGATTATGTAATTTGATTATGTCAGAGTTTTATTGCATTTTTTTATTTTACTTTTCAGAGAAGGTCTTTCGGATAGTGATTGCAAACTTAAGATAAAAAAAATAGGTGATTTATATTTCCCAATGAGTCCTGCGTTGAAGTAATTAAACAAAAGTTTGCAACTATTTAAAATTTTTTAACATTTCAGGGATTTATGTGAAGGGGGGTTAACAGGTAAAAAAATATTTTTATCAAGATTTTTAAAAAATAATAATTTTAGAAGTAATTTCATTCATTTGTGAATGAATACTGAAAGTTTCATTACAATCCGACAATTATTTGATTTTTGCGAGAATTTCCAAATTAATGTTTTTAACCTAAAAAATGGCAAATGCAAAAAATTGGTGTCTATTGTAAAACAGTAAACGTTTCTTAGCTGCTAAAATCAATCAAAATGTTAGAAAGGATTTTAAAAAATTTAAAAAATAATTAAAAACTACTTTGAACTTTCCTCTTAATAATATAAACATTTTGAGGAAAAAAGTTTGTTTTATTAAGTTTGGAACCTTTTTTATTCATAGTATCTGCTTTTGTTATCGATCCAACTGGAGGTACCTAAATGCAACTTTCTAAGTTTTCTTCAGAGCTGTAGCAAACCCTGCTTCATAACTAGTGTTTATACTGGTCTTGTAAGAACTGCTTTAATGGAATTTATGCCTAAGTATTTTAAAATAGCAGCAACATCCTTTGCTAGAATAAGAGCAGTTGTACCAATGTTATGGATAACTTTGGGTGATAGACACATTTACTGTGTCCATCTCTGGTTCTTTGTTTTTCTCCCCCTCTCTGTTTTCTTCTAATCTTTTAGTCTTGCAAAATGTTTTTATCAGTTCTGCAATTAACACCAATAGAGATGATATTTTTATGGTTCTGATAGCTTTTAGTGTTTTCCCCTTGTCTATTTTGACTTATGATAATGTCTTGGTTGAAGAAAGCCCATATCTAATAAACACATTAGCAGTCCATACCCCAAGATTAGGAGATATATCACCCTTAATAAGTTCCCTGCCAAATCTAGACTGTCCCCTTAGACTCTCTCTGGCTCAAAACTGTCATCGGTTGTTTGTTTGCTGAAAAACACTAGTGAAAAAATATGATGTTGAGGCAACACATGTAGAATCCTATTGTTGCTATATTTCAATCTGCCAATTTCTTTTCAATTTTTAATATTTTTATTTTGTCAATAAGTTGGAAACTGCATTTTGGCCTGTTTTCTTTTTCTGCACTTTTAAATATTTCTTCAATGAGACCCTGAAATTTCAAAATGTGTATAAGCTTAAAAACATATAGCATACATTGTAAATGTGTAGGAAAATATCAGTATTATTTTTATTAATCTTACCCATTCAAATGTTTTATTCCCAATATAAACAAACTAGTGACAACCTCTTCAATGTAAGATTAATAAAAGATCAAACCCGGAATTTTCTTCTATGATTTGAGTTTCCTATTCCGTTTTTGGGTTTCAGTGTAAACCAAGCTAAATTATATATTAAATAAAAATATTTGAATATCCAATTTACAGTTTATAATCTTGACTTAAACACCAACACCTAAAATAAGTAAAATCGAAAAATGGTCAGTTCATAATATGCACCTCATGATTGCATTAGTAGTGCTTAAACTATAGGATAATATTTATATATGTGCATTCACACACATATTTACATCAATATGCACACATACATATTTCACATGTGGTGTCCTTGACTTAGAACAGAGCTCTGTTCTTGTGTGTTGTAACACTTCCATGTAAGTCGGAATGTACCCCAATTTCTGTGAATAAAAACTTGTCTTAACAAAATGGTAATCTAGGACATTATACTTTTCTATGACGTGTTAACATAAAACTTAAAAAAAAAAAAATGGATATATATGTTGTTTTAAAGTGGCCTCTCCAAGGAAGCCCATGAATACAGACATGTACCTGTTTTGAATCAAGGTAGAATAACTTTAGCACCACCATCTGAAGAGGTTATGTTACATTTTGGAAACCATAATGAAGAGCAGTTACTTTCCAAGTATGAAACCAGGTTCATAGATATTGCATCATAACCATCAATCCTCAAAGTATGGGATTGTTGTAACCCTTAAAATTTATAAATGCCACCCACACCAGTTTTAAATATGTTTTTTACTCCTATATTTTGGCAACATTTACATAGCTTGGAGTAAATTCTTAAGAGACTTACAATAGCTATCTTTCGTTTAACAAAAGTATTGTTTAAGAAATACAACTATTTTACAACTTATTGCAAACCAAATTGGCACATCTTTCAATGTAACTGTAGTAAAACAAAAAAAATGTAACCAGCATTCTAACAAAGATTTAATGAAGCTGTCTAGAACTTATAACATTTAGGGAATTAAAATCACTTCTTTATAAAACTTAAATTCTGAACTAAAATCAAACCATTATCTACTTGAAATATGGTGAAATAAACTAAAACATTCTTTTCATTGTTTAACTTCCTGTAAAGTCAAGTAAATGAGTGTCATTGATATCATTTCAGTTTATGAAACTTAGAAAAATTAAGCCTGAAATGCCCTAGCTTGTAGTTTATTCTAGCCTAAATGATACTCCAGCCCTGTCTTGTGGTTGTTTCATATCAATTCAACTAATCTTTTTAAGCTCCCATGGTCACCATCTACAGTTTTGATGGAATTTCAGAAGACAGTATCCACTTGTGTGTAACAAAAAAAAAACTTGCAAATTTCATCTTGATTAGTTTTGAAAAGTCAGATACAAGAATAATAGGGCCTTTGAACAACACTGTGTCAGACACTTATTCTTCTCAGTGCTAATCTCCAAATACTTATCTATATATATATATATATATATATATATATATATAGTGTTTTTACACATCTTGTGATCCCAACAGCACAATACTTCTAATTAGAGATGAGGCTGGCTGTGTTTGTTCTCTGGTGATCCCTGTTCAAAACAGTGTTGGCGGTGACACTATTCCTATATGATAATTTTGATGTTGCATGTGAAAAAAAATTGCCACTACATTGCATTCTGAGAAAATATTTAAAAAAAAAAAATACAGTTACCAAGTTAAGTAAATAGGTTTAATAAATGAATGTTCATAAGCCAAATTTATGTGTATAACTAAAGATGTAGCCTTAAGGCCAAGGAAGAAAAATCAAATGTAATGTTTTATAAACAATCTTGAAGTATAAAAAAACATAACAGAACGAATAATAATTGGATCAGATCAGGGAAAGTTGCTTCATGAAAAATAGGTTAAAGACACAAGTGTTGATTAATAAGCTTCATTTCAACAGTTAATGCCTTCCAAGTCCTTGCTATGATTTCATATCACAGAGTAATTGCATGCAGCAAGTCAAAAGTATTCCATCCTGAACTTGTCATAAAAAAAATTTAAAAAAAAATGAAAATATCCGTTTGAAGTACAGGACAGAAACCTAACTAATTTTTGAATGGGCAATGGTTCTATTCTTATTCCGTAATATCATTACCTCTTGTCATAAATGAATTTAATCTTAAATTTTGGAAGTATTGTCTAGAGAACTTAAGTTTCATGAAAGGGAACCCTTCAAAAATAATGCTAGTTAAAAATCTTTAAGCTCCTCCTTTATTATTAAAAAATGTGACTGATATAAAAGTTTCTGGGTAGTTTAAATAATCTTCCAGTAATTCTCCTTCCTCTCGTAATGCAACACTGGATGATAATGTAATATCAATGAGTTGATCAATATAAAATTTCATGCCAGTACTGCAAACCATTGGCCTTGGTTCAACTGAAGGTCATTTGAAGTGGTTGTTCTTCACAAATGCTAGAGCTGGTTGAATACTTAGCTTCATTGAGTGCCTCTTTTATTTTCTTTTTGTTTCACCCCAAGCAAGGAATAAAAAGACAAAAAATGTTTTATTTGTACATTTATAAACATTTACTGATATAAAATTTTAATAACTTCATTATTCAAATTTTTGCTGATAAATATAATAGTATAAATAATCAAATAAGAGTTTATTTTTCTCATTGTAAATTCTCAAGAGTAAAGAAAAAGTATACTCATTTTTTTACTGTGTTTAGGATTTATTACAATTCTAATCACTTTTGAAAAAGTAAGCTACTTCTCTACACTTTGGCAATTTTTTTTTTTTTTTTTTTTTTAAGCAGTACCATGGAGGAAAAGTGACCATTTGACACTGTTTTACTGTGGGGACATTTGGTCATGTTTGCAGATTATTTTTGTAGGTTGACTTACTTCTGTCACTTAAATAAATTTTAATCATTTTAAATAAAATTATTCCAATAAATTTCCCTAAAACACTCGTACATTGTTTAGGCTGTTGTTCTCATTTTAATTGCCATGTTTATGATGTTTCGGCCTTCAGTTGTAAACTGAATCCTTTATTTTGATCACTGGGGTAGATTGTTCTTCAATGTACAATGCCACTTCTGGATGCTATGTAGGTATCTCCTTTAAACTCAACTCTCTAAGTATCCATGTATTTAACTCACAACTCTTTGAGTAAGTCACTGGAACTAACTAATGCCTATATCCACTGGACCATGTGTCTTTGAGAACATTCAGTGTATGAAGTTTTGGGGCCTAATGTCTGTAACTTAAGTAGAGCTGATAATGCAAGCTAATGACTTTCTCTAGCACGCCGTATTAATGGTTTGCATATTGTATTCATTTCTATGCTTGGCCGACTTAGATTTAATGGCACGATTCCTTAAGAATACATAGTTTCCAATGATGTTCTCTATCAATTGTTTCACTTCATTCCATAAAGGGCAGTGATCCCCATTCTCCCTCCATACATATGTGATTTTCTATCTTATCCTTATGCTACGGCCTTGTGGTGTTCTTGCACCCTTATCTTAAGTGAGCAGCCCATTTCTCTTATGTTGCTTTCAACAGCTACATGAAATGGTGTACACACAGTCCTTAGTCCTGTTTTCCTCTATTAGAAGTCTTATTTAGGAGAGGTATCTGCAAAGAGTAGAACCACTTTTGGAGGTTGTCCTGAGGTTATATGAACCACAGATCTTTTGTATTTTCTCTGATAACCCCTTCACATAGTGTAGTCAAACGGAGACTATTTTCTGAGATGTTATCCTTATGCACACTTCCACATTTGGAGCTGTTATGTAACCTGGGTGGCTATTACATTGTAGAGTACTGCATATACTGACCAATTCCTGTTCATGTGTCTCCGAGTCGCTGCTTATGATTTTTGCTCAATGTTGCAAGCAGCAGACAATCTAAATATTCCAAGAAGAATCATAAATATGGATGCTGGTAGTTGAAGAAGGGATAACAAATGAAGAGCTTTAACAGTGACAATTTTCCATTTCACTGAAATAAACATTTTTTCCTCTATCGTCTTTGAAAATTCCATGCTATCAAAACTGAATAGTCTATTTATGGGGTATTGACAACGTGTCACTTAACTAAGGGACTAATAAAGGTACAAGCAGAACTATGACAGATAATATTCTCATTCCATTTCAGTATTAAGGTAGCTTGTAGTGTTTAATGAGTATTTTTAATTTTTTCTCCATTTACTAATATGATTTTTTTTGTTAATGCTGATAAGCTGTGCATGGTTATTATTTTATACCTGTGTGTCTGTGCAGCTATGTGTATTTTAGCTTAAGTTTCACCACTTTGTTGATTGAAATAAGCATTTTAAAAAGCATATACAGACATTAAATGAGGTTAAGAGAGTGCCTATTTTGTTTAGTGTTGGGCAAGGCTATTTTTAAGGCCTACTTTGAAATTGACAATATGTACTGATAAATTTTTTATTACTTTCATTTATTTCAATTTTAGGAATCCTCCAGTTTTATGGGCTCAGAGAAAAGACAAATTGTTTGTTACTATCCGAGTAGAGGATTGCAATGACCCAAACATAGAACTTCAAGAATCTAAACTGGTCTTTAAGTAAGTACTTTTTTTTTTTGTGTGTGTAGTGAGCACAAATGTAATTACTCTAAATGTGTTTAATTTTAACATATATAGGATTTAACTGACTTTATCAGATGCTTGTATCTTCAATATACCATGTGATATAGTCTCACAGTGGTTTCAGTAGTTTAATCCACTAATTGGCATACTACTCACCTCAAACATTCCTGCATTAAAATGATTACGGACATATAGTTGCTTATTTTACAATTAAATTAAATTTAAAAATTCCCTTTTTATTCTTTAAAGTATTTTTCCAAAGTATTCAATAAATACATGTTACTGGCTGTCATAAATTTTCTTCTATAAAATTATAGTTTTCAACCATTTTTAACACTTAGTTTTTACTGTTGTTTTTGTTGTTGTTCATATTCTTGGAATTTAAAAAAGATGCCTCTAGACCACCTTTTGGAGAGAAATATCCCAAATTTTATTAAGAAATTGATCCTCTCCACCTGAACTGAAAGTATGATTTTTTTTTAATTATAAACTTAAAAAAAATAAAGTTAAAGAAATCAATTTCATAGATCACAAATCTTAATGAAAATTTTTCCTATTTAGCCAGATACTGTTGAAAGTAATTGCAAATGATGAATCTTTTGAAGAATGTGAAGTACTTAAAACTCCCAAATCGTTACCGCCCAAGGAAGGCGGTACTGCCACTGATACCCAGGGAACTACATAGTGTAAAAGTTTAGGCAGGAGGAGAGTGAAGAGCAAGAGAAGAATGGAAGCACAGGTGTGAAGACAGTTGTGAAGGTAGAGAGAAAAGAACAAGAGACATGGGGTGATGTAGAAAGGACTGAAGTCAAGTGGATAAGAGATGAGAATTGACATTGCATTTAAATTCCTGAAAGTTGTGGCTGTCAGGAGAGCAAGTGTACAGAAGAGTTCCACAGGTGGGAAGTGCGAGAAAAGAAGCTGCTAGAATAGAATTGTCGGCTGCATTTGATTGATTTAACTGTAAAAAGGTGGGACCGTGTTACCAGTCTGGTCATAGAAGTAAATTTTTGTGGAGAGGGTATCGTTGACCTAAGTATCTTTTCAGAAAAAAGGGAAAAATTGTGAACTGGGCAATGTAAGCTAAAGGAAGCTTTTCCTTTCAGAATTGCAATTGCTACTCTCTCTCTCTCTCTCTCTCTCTCTCTCTCACTATAAAGCTAAGGGATGCTAAAATTTCTATGCTGAGTCATACAAGCTGTCAAAGAAACTTAATACATATTTTTGGAAGTGGGTTATCTCAAGAACTTTCTAGGACTTCCTTGGACCACATTTTTTATTTGTATGTTATATAAAATCAAAGATTGTAACCAAATTTGAAATAATTTAAAAAAAAATAGTTCTTATATATGGTTTTTGTCATGTTTTGTTTCATTTATTTCATGTTAAAGTGCCAGGATTCTCTGGGCATCTGATGTTCTATAAAGTTATCAAAACCTATTTTTGAAGTGTGCACACATCACATGCAATTCTTATCTCAAGTTTTGTCTGTGCTATCACCCCTGTGGGGTCCAAAATTCATTGCCTATTTCCTCTTAATGCTATCTATGCACTTATAATTTTTCTACTTGGGGCAGTATGTGTGCGACAAGTTATGACACTGCTTCTTTCATTTAACCTCATTTCGGGGTCTCTCTTTTCACATGTTCAATTTAAATTTTAAAATGTTTACTGCATTATTTAACTTTCCAGTGTTCCTAATATATTAGTTGAAGAACATACCTGGTTTGATCTTTCTTTCTGCCACAACTGTGTGGAATATGCAGAGGATTCATGAATATTATGAAATCATGCTCACCCAAAGAAGGCTAGAGAATGTACAACTAAAACATTTTGGGTGGGAAGTGGTGGCAACAATCACTTGAAGTGCTAGGAAATCATGCATTTTTTTTCTTTATTAAATTTATAAAGTATATATAGAAGTGGAAACCTTTTAGAAATTTTAGTAATAAGATAGAACTTCTAACAGACTTGTTTCATATCTTCCTTTGTACTGTTCACAAAGTGGAATGTTCTTATCTAAAAAAAAAAAAAAAAAACTGTATATATTAAAGGGTGATTACATATATTTTGTTTTTTAATACAAAATAACCAATTCTTACTGAATTTGTTTGTTCCAGGGGCGTAGGCGGTGCAGAAAAAAATTCATATGAAGTAACAATTCCTTTCTGCGAAGCTGTCATTCCACAGGTATGTTTTTAAATGTAAACCAGGTTGGTTTTTAAAAAAAGCTTAGTCTGTCTTAAGCCTAGCACTGATTTTACTTCATGTTGCAGTAATATTTTTTTTGCATAATTTATTGTATATTGCTACTAATTAATATTAGGAAATAAACCAGTAAAAAAATTTAAAAAAATCACAGTGCAGTTTCAGTTGTGAATTGTATTAAAACTTTTCTTTTAAATGAGATGCAGCCATCTCTTGACAAATGAATTGACAACCTGCCTGTTGGTGTTTTTTTTTTTAATACTTTCTAAAAATTTAAGTTTGATTAAAAATTCATGTTACTGTGATCCTAGTTGGTTGGCATTACCTTATTGGAAAAGATGGGCTTGTATCAAAGATATTTGCACAGGCTCATGAAATCTTTTCAATCATGTATTTTGTTTATAACTTCTTGCTCATCCCACTGTGGGTACTTCTTTAATGTCTTTCTGTTCTTTTCAATTTCCAAGTTTAATGGGCTTGTACAAATAAGCACTATAAAAAAATTTTTTATCTAAACTAACCACTCAAATATAAATATAAAAAATATTTAATTTGTGTGTCCAGTTTGGCATGTAAATTCACTGTTAAACTACATATTCTTTTACCTTTATTTCTTTAAATAGAAAGAAAATTTTTAATTATTTTAAATCGAGTACTATGAGCACCCTTTTAATTTCCAAAGGGAGTGGGGCTCAGTTTACAACAAATTTGCAAAGCTAAAGTAGGCTGCAAAGATAATCTAGTATATTTAAATCTACAGTAATTTGTGAGAATGATTTTCTGGTTGCAATGTCTATTGTGAATCTCTTGAAGTATTTAATAAATGTTTTCAATTTCCATGTATTTGTAGCACGTCTTTATACACATTTTCATTTTCTTTTCCTAGATTTGATTTGAGGAAAAACTAATCTATCTGTAGCCAATGATTTACGGCTTTCAAATATATTTTATCATATAAACTGTTGTTCAGTAATTACTTAACAATTACCTTTTTACAGAAATACTATTATTTAAAAGATTATGTTCTACAAATAAGAAAAGGAGGGCTGCAGCTGTAACCATTACAATAAAGTAATTTCATCCCAAGCAAGGCATTACTGCAACTACTGCATAGGAGGTTACATAAGAGTAGAGTGAAAAAAGAGAAACAGGTCACAGGAGGTGTTGTAGAATGAGTAAGAGAAGGATGGTAACACTGGTGTGAAGAGATCTGCATGAGAGTAGAGCGAGAATAATGGTAATCAAAGATGAGATAGCAATTGATGTTGCATTTAAACTCTTGGAGATTGTGGCTATCAAGGAAGCAAGTACATGGAAGGGAGTTTCACGTGCAAGAAAGGAAGCTGCTAGAGTTCACTGTAAAAGGGCGGGATTGCCAGTCTAGTAGCTTGAAAATAAATTGTGAGGCAGGGGTGCACCCAGGAGCTAAGCTTGTCGAAGCAATGAAAATATCTGCAGAAGAGACAGGAAAGCCACATCTTGTCAATGGGTGGGGGCAGGTTGAGATCAATTACATCGAATTCTCCCTTAAATTTTGTTGAGAACCCTGAAATCATGAATCAAGATTGGAGGTGAGGTTTGTCAGCAGATTTCTTATTGAGGTGGAAGTAAATGGTGGTGCCGTCAGCAGTAATGCCTACTTGGGATCTGATTACATCAGGAATATTAAAGATCAAAAAATGTGTAGGACCTAGGATAGAGCCTTGAGGGGCACCCGCTTTTGTACAATAGGATCTGGAAGCATGTCCATTCGGTACCTTCATTACACAATTTGATATGAATGATTAAATTGTCTACATGTTTTTAGGAGTCAAAAAAATCCCTTGGTGCCAGAGAACTTTATTTCGTGATAAAGAAAAAGGAAGAAGGATGGTGGCCAAGATTGTTAAAAGATAAAAACAAGGTAAGATTCAATAACAACCTGTTTGCTCTTTGACTTTAATTAAAGTGATCACTGATACCAGTGATGTATGCTACCTTTGACATATATCTTAGATGTAAAATAGCTCTAAAAGGAAAACAAAAAAAAAATTTTTTTTGCATCACATTCAAATTAATATTAAGATTATATATATATATATAATTGCTTTTGTAAGAGTTGTTTTTGCTTCGGAAAGTGGGTGAAATATAAATCCTGGTACTGATCATTTGCAGAAGTGCCAGTTTTTATTGGGCAACTACTGACATAAAAAAACTAAATTTAAAATATTTTAAAATTCAAATCTTAAACACAGTTTACTAATTAAACACTTGGACCACACAACTTCTATCTTAGCTGTATTGACTAAGTTTCACATCAATGTAATTTCTTATTTTTCCTCTCAATCAGATGCATTGGTTGAAAACAGATTTCAGTAAATGGAAAGATGAAGATGATTCTGATCCGGATGATTGTGCTGACGACTTCAGCCTTAATGAAGTAAGTTAAATTTTTGTATTGCTTTACTTTTTCTTCCTTCCACAACTGTTTTAACTGAAACAATTGGTAAAAAAAAGTTTGGGTGCAGGATTTAGATTGAAGCTTTTCTTTAAGGTTTTACTATTAGAAGTTCCTCTTCAAACTGGTTATCATTGTTTTTAATGTTTCCATCTAAAATTGATATTTAGACAATCATTTAAAAATATTTCACTGCTTTATTATGTGTATGTATAATAAGACAAATTGAAAAGTTAGTGTTGGCAAGTAAAACTGGTGACTTGAATTGCAGAATTGATTGGCACTTTAAATATATTGTTGTTGGGCTGTCAATATATACTGAGTGAATGTTAGGAAGCGTCACTTATTAGCAGGATTTTCTCAAAGTACTCAAATTTTGGCTATATCTCTAAAATAAAAAAAAAATGGAGCCTTGGTCCCCTCATTTTGATGTTACTGCTTCAAAAAATGTTTGCATTTATAATTGGCCTTTTTTTTTCTCTCCAGATGATGAATAAAATGGGTGGAGTTGGAGAGGATGCTGATGAGGTAAATTATAATGATTGCTGTCTCTCTCTCTCTCTCTTTAGAATTTCACAGTCTTTTCTACTTTTACATTTAACAAGAATATTACACATTCATTGTTTTTGTTGTTTTTACAGCCATAACTTTTTTTCTTTTCAGAATGAGGAAGACAGTGATGATGAAAGTGAGTACTAGTTCAGCTTTTTATTAAATATTTAATTTTCTAAGATCTCTGCTATCTAGCCACTTTAACACTGCTTCCATCTATGGAAGTACATTATATCAAAATATATATATATATATATATATATATATATATATATAGCAAGTGATCAAAAAGTAACTCTCTTGCTTTATGTATGAGCGACCAACACTCCTGACTTAAGACTTTGTGACATTTTTCTTTGGAGTTGGTTAAAGGATCAGGTCTACTACAAAAAAAAAAAAAAACACTTTGGGAGAACTTGAAGAGCAAATACAAGTTATGTCTTCCATACCACAAAGGTTCTAAATAAAATCAGTTGTAATTCCTGGGAGGCTTGAAAAGCTGACTGCAAAAGCTGGTGTTCATACTGAATTTTGAATATTACATACTAGATGCTTTCTTCTCATATCCATTTTTTATTAAAAAAAAAAAAATTATTTTTAATAAGTACATATGTGAAAATGGATAGTTACTTTTCAATCATTGGGTATGTGTGTATGTTATGTTTTGCTTTTATTGTGCGTAGTAGTAGTAGTAGTCATAGCACAGCTGTGTCCTTTGTGACAACAGGGTTTTTTCCTCTTTTACTTCTACTAATTTGCATATGCTACACCTCTCTGAATCAGAAGTCATAGACCTACTCCTGATTGTTTACATATTGTGTTGTCCTTCCTCTTGTTTTTGTTTTCTCTTTAATGGTGAGCTTGGTCTCTTAATTTTCTTCATATTCATCTCTTTTCATTCTCACTTTCATTTCTTGTTCCGGCTTTTCCACATCATCCAGCTCATTTCTGTTTCTGAACTGATCTGCATGTGTCAGTATATGTTGTCCCTTTTTCTCAAATATAACCTTCTTTTAATCAGGAAATTTGCTTCTTTATTCTTTCTATACCATACCTTTTCTTTCATTGCAAAGAACGTAGTAATGGGAGCTCTGATTTGTTTTCCCATTAATTCTGAAGGGCCCAGTTTCCTTCCTGCATGTGGAATGGATCTGTAATTTAGGAGTATTTTTGGTAAATCTGCTTCTGTTTTCATTAAATGGTGAAAATGCTTTGAATCCCATTTTCACCATTCATACCATTCTTTCCGCAATGCCATTAGATTGTGGGTGATTGTTGTGGACCAGAATAGGTCCGGAAGAAAACACAACTCAGGTATTAGTATAATAAAGACTTGTTTACAAAAAACAAGTAAAAGTATTACATGTCAGGCTGACTGCCAAGTGGAGACCGACTCAACTGTTCTGTCAATCGTCATTTGCCGAATATTCACTTATGACAGTCTTCCTATATTTATAGTCATGAGAAGAGTTCATTATAGTACGAGTAGGTCTCATAACAGTGATATGGTGGTGTCAGGTATGGGATGCACCCAATTTGTTTTAACCACAAACATAAGTTTTCATTGCAAAATTCAGATGGCACTGTATGTGACTATTGTCTGGGGTACTTTATTCTTTGAAAATAATTCTTAGTATTTGCTTTGTGGTGGCTTTTTTTTTTTTTTTTTTTTTTTTTTTTTTTTTTTTTTTTTGGTATTTTACTCTGGCCATCCTGAATACGAGTCCAATAATAATACTCCACCTCTATGTGCATGATCCATATTGACCCTAACCCTTGGTTCTACTTCCTTGGGCTATGAGTGAAGTTTTGCATTTCTGAACATTTTAGGCATCTCTTAATGTATTCCTCTACGTCTTTTGAATATCCTTGCCACCAAGCTTGTAACTTCAGTTTTCTTTGCATTGATGTTATGCCACAATGTATGTCATCATTTTTAATGTTCCTTCACAGTATTTGTGGAGCTCCTATTATATCTCTATTGCATATTATGCCATTTTGTAATGGTTAGTTTGTGCTTAGTTTGCTTAAATGGTTGTTCTGTCATTGAACAAATTTTGCTTTGTGTCTATTTTGAGTTGAGTTAGGGGAAAAATGTCCATTTCCACCCAGTACAGTATTTTCTTATTTCATTCTTGAACTAATCTTGATAAAGTCTACATGAGCAATAGTGTCCCTTTTATTTATACCATGTCAAAATCGAATGACATGATTTATATTGCCCATTTTAAAATCACTGATGTGACTTGAAGAAATTATTTTCTCAATTAAAAAGAAACTTATTTTCTACTAGATTCACGTCATGTCTGTCATTTTCAGGTTATTTTGTAATAAGTTTGGCTGTAAATTAGCCTTCTTGTTCTAACTTACAAGTGTTAGAATGTCTTGTTATAAAATAAATAAAAAAAAGTTTAACCTAATCATGTTATATTATTTTTGTTTTAATTCCTGTGACTATTAATGTGTGTTAAATATCATTGCATTTGCATTTTTGTTTTGATGCTTTTAAACTAAACTTTTTTTTTTTTTTTTTTTTAGGTCTTCCTGACTTAGAAGACTAAGCTTAGCAATGCTGTATGTCCAAGAGCTGACCAGGTGAATGGTGTTGTCCAGCTTCTGTTTGCTGTTGCAACAGACACATCAGCAGCTATGACAGTAAGCCATGGGAAAAGCTGAAACCAGTTGACCATCTGTTTTGCTCCCATCTTCATCTCATGTTGTTTCTTTTCCCTTTTCTCTCCCTCTCTTTCCCACATTTTTTTCCACTTTGCTCTCTTCTCTTTCTCTCTCCCCCTTTCTGCTCCTTTCCTCCCAATTGTCTCACCTTTGTCTACAATTATCAAAGAAATTATCATTCCTTGATGTCCAAATTTTTCCCAACTTAACTTTTGTTGCCAGTCAAGTAGTCTAACATATAGAGTGTGTACCTCTATGTTGTACTCTGGTTCTACGTTTTGGCATTACCACCTCTCATCTTCATAATTATGGTAGGAGGTGAGCCAGGTGGTCAAAAGATGTACTGCTACAACTATATTACTAGGGAAGGAGAAGGAATGATGGGGGAGGTGCAGGTCAGTTATTTGGCTGCTTTTTTTTTTTTTTTTTTTTTCTTTTTTTTTAGTCCATTTGTCCCAACACATCTAGGCTCTTATTGCAAAATGGTCTTCGATGCCTAGGTTTAAAAAAAAAATTTTAAAAAATTGTTTGCGTGTGTCTGTGAGTATGTATGCCCAGGGAGCCCAGATTTTTTACGCAAATTGGACTTTCCTGCAGATGTTGCCTGATCAGCTATGTACAGCAGCAGCAGCCTACACCCCCTAACCTTTTCCCAGCTCTTTATCCAAAGCCCATCATTTTTCTTTTGTAGGGAGTGAGGGGTGAAACATGCTCTGCTCCTTATCACCTTCAATCCTTGTTCTTTTAATCTATCTTATGTAGTGGGGGAGATGAGGTTCCATCCATCTGTATCTGCTAAATGCTGCTATGTCCCAGAAAAGACTTATATATTTTTTTTTTTCTGCCTCTTGGGTCTCTCTTTCTGTTCAGTTATCCAATAAAATATGTAAAAGAGACAATCACTTTGTTTGACTTGATAATTGCCATATGGTTATTTTAAAAAAACTGGTCGAGTTTTTCATTGGTTTTGTTATCCTCACACATTCACTGCAAAGTTTGCTGGTATGACATAGATTTGGCTTAACTACAAGGAAATTTTCATGTTAGACCAATTTTTCATTAAATGATAATTTGTATTTACAGATACTTTTAATCAGATTTTATTTATTTATTATATATATATAATCTACTACAGTAATCATTGTAGATTTTATGTAGGCAATTATAGTACCCTTTATCTGCTAAAATCCTAATGAAAACAGTATGGAAATGTTCAGATTAAAAAAAAAGTTCAGGTCTCATTTTTATTTACTCAACACATTTTCATGCAACTGTTAAAGAAATGGATTTTGTATCCCTATAATTTCCATATGGTGTTATTATAAACAAAGCTGGGACCTTTTGTCTTTCACTGACTGGACAAATCCTACCATATTGTTTGCATCAGCATGCACCAAAACTGGGAATAGGGAGAATGATGTGAAATAAAGTCATAATTAGATTTTAAAAAAAAAGTGAATTTTGTTTCAATTGATTTAGTTGGTATGATCTGGTACGTGATGCAAGAAACACCTTCACTGTTTTCTATGTCTGACTAATAGAGCAGATGTTCACTTTGACCAGTCAGAACTCTGACTATATCTTTCTTGCTTTAACCATTTCTTTCCTATCACTGACTTGATTCTCACCTACCACTCCACTACCAATGTGTAACTTTCTGACTGCCTCTGTTTTTTGGTTTTTGTTTTAGTTTTTTTCTCTTTCTTCCCCTCCACCAACAGCCTGCTACTCTGTCAAAAAGAGGCTTGAAACTGACAATTCTGTGATTCAGCTTACATAAGCTACAAGCCAGAAACTCCTAATTTCAAAATAAGTAGTGCTTGATCCCAAATGTTTTTATTTGCCATTTCTTCTCTGAAGATCATAAAGCTTTGCTGCTGGTTATAGAACAAGACACTTCAGTCTGCTTTACTTTGTGGGTGTTTTTTTTTTTTTTTTAACTGGCTGGCTTGTTTTGACCAAATCAAACTCAACATACTTGAGTTAAGAATGTGTGTTTATTAAAAAATATTTAGACTTGCAGTAGTTTTCCAACACATAGAGCAAAATGGGGAGTTAAATAATGTAAATGGACTTTAAAGAGTCAGATTTCTGACGTTCTAGGTCATTGATCAAGCTTGTGAAATGGGAGAACTTTGTTTTTTCTTCCCTATCTGTGTGGTTAATGTTTTCCGGGATTATTTTTCTTGCTGACTT
This sequence comes from Ascarosepion bandense, assembly GCA_037127315.1. Taxonomy (NCBI): domain Eukaryota; kingdom Metazoa; phylum Mollusca; class Cephalopoda; order Sepiida; family Sepiidae; genus Ascarosepion; species Ascarosepion bandense. The sequence continues at coordinate 154,127 of JBBBDQ010000166.1, read as the reverse complement.
TTTTTTGTTTGTTTTCAGTCTCAGCTTATTGCACTGAAACCAGCACTTAACCTCATAAAGTCAGGGAGAAATGCCTAACAGTGGATGTAAAAGATCCCTGGAATAATGATAAAAATAATTTAGTTTCAAGAATTTGCTTTGGTATCTTACTATTCTCAGTTGTATACTATAGTAATATAGGCAGGATTCTTAAAATATTGCTTACTTTTATCAGAATTAAGTTCTATCTCAAGTTTAAGCTGCTTTTAATTCCCAACCTGAGTTGGGATGGTCAAGAAAGTTCCATAAATTTAAATAAAAGAACCAGTTCACTAAAAGTATTTCTAATATGGCACTGCTTGAACTTTATATATATATATATATATATATATATATATAAATTCTTATACACCAGGACAGTCAGAAATGAAGCAGGTTTAAAATATTTGGTGGTTATGTTTACATTTAAACACATTCCAGAATACTTATTCAGATTTCCAAATTATTACTGAAAACTTCCGAATTTTGTTTTGATAATGGGAAGTAACTCTAAATCCTATACTTATATCAAGGGATGTAAAAAATTTTGGAATTAGCTGAAAACTTTTTTTTTTTTTTTTTCAATGCTCATTCAGGAAGTAGATAACTAACTTTTCATGACTTCATTTTCTTTATCTGAATTGACATTACTTGGAAAAGATATTAGTTTTCCTTGATTTAGGAATTCAGAATTTTTCATCCTTTAGATTGGTTACCACACAAGACAAGACAAATTAATCCCTTCAGTGCAGAAGTAAACGTAATTGACTCGCCCAGAATTTGAACTCTGCTTGGCAATTTCACTTTGTGTCAATATTAAATCTCGCACACACACACATATATATATATATATATATATATATATAATAATAATAATATTAATAAATTATAACATTGATATGTTATAATATCACTACAAAAGTAGCTATTTTGTTTCAACACTTTTTGTGTCTTTTCAAGTGATGTTGTTATTTCGAAATGAATGGCTTTAAAAGGTTAAGAACAAGCAAGACCTCTTTCATCAGGGAGGCATTATTGTATGTACAATGTGGACCAATCAGAGTAAAGCAACTTTTACTTTGGAGAATATGTGGGAAGACTTAAAATTAATCTTGGTGGGCATTGGTATTAAAATTTTATAAAATTAAGATCAGCATTATTAATTAACTATTTTATCTACTATATTTTTGTTGCTAAAAAAAAAAAAAAAAACTATATTTTAACAATTTTGTACATTTAGAAAATTATTCATATTTTAGACGGAGGAGAGAAAAAGAACGCATACATGAATAAACTTACAAACATTCACATATGGAGAAATATTCACAAACATTAGTGAGAAAAAACATAAATTTCAAAATTTAGTCTTTATTGAGATGTCAATTTGTCTGTTAACTTTTAGGCAGACTAAATTGCTACATATATATAAGAATGTCAGTTAAGAATAAATGTCAGATCAAAATGTATTAAATTTTAAATATATCTGAAAAATTTGTAATGAATCCAAAAAGAAATCTTCAGCAATAAAATTTTCAGCAGATTTGCAAATGACCCATACGGTTTAAAGAAAATTGGTATGGAAAATAGCATTCATTTAGGTTGCAGGAATGCACAAAGAATTGGTATCTTAAAATATCTTGCAGATTAAATAATAGTTCCTTGGTGTGGGTAGCAAAATTTGTTTGGCTGACCACAGTGGAGAGTACAATTTTCATGCATCCTAAATAAGAATCAGACATCACCAGGGCAGTACCATGTCTCTGTTAGGAATGTTACAAGTGAAACCTTTTGATGTGCCTCTTTGCTCATGATTTTCTCTTTTTTTCAATATGAATGTTTCATTCTAGTGTGAGACAATAAGTAACATTTATTTATTTATATATATATATATATATATATATATATATATATATATATATATACACACACAAAATCTCACATGATTGTATTTTAATATAGATAAAATGTTTTCATGTATGACTCCATGTTTTTTAATTATTTTTATGGGTATTTTAATATACCAGATATTCTAATTCCTATAGTGGACCTTGGAGAATAAAGTAAATGTAGATATTTCTTTTCTCACTTTCCAAGATTCTCTTTAAAGTTGTCAATCAATTTTGATCCTGATAGGAATAATAATTTTCTACCAACTGTGTTGTTAGGTGCTAAACATATTTAGTAACCCATCTGTAGATAACAGAAAATTACATGTTTATAATTAAAAATAGACTGGGAAAAGATTTTCCTTCCTCTAGAAAGAATGTATAAAATCTGTTACATGCTTTCTGTCATCCTAAAAACTATAAAAATCTGTCTTAACACATGTCAGCATGTTATTTTTCAAAAGGTTGCATCAGCAATGTAGCCTTAGCTGCATCTACCCAAAGACTGTCTCTTTGTATAGAAGGGGCTCTATTAATAAAAAAAAATATATATATATATATATATATACACACACACACACATGCTTTGAGCTTCTTCCATTTTTGTTGTTTTTAGCACAGTGTTTCACTTGATAGATTCCTTATTCACATGTTTTATCTTTTATGTACTATGTAATAAATTTAAGGATTAATTAACTGGGTTTTCTAAAAGTAATGTTTACCTTTTTACTTGAAACAATGAAAATGTTTTATTGATGAACACTAGTTTGTGAGTTTGAAGAGCAAAATATCATCTTTCTCTTGCCCTCAGAAAGTAAAAATAAAACCTTAAGAAGTACAGAAAACTAACAGTCCAATAATCAAGAATTTATGTATGAAACTAAATTATCTTTAATTTTATGTAACCAATAGTTTGACACTATTTTTTTTTTTTTATTCTATGTGCTGAACGAGCAATTAATGATATTCCTCCAGTACAAAAAAATATTGGTGAATACAAGATACCAATTATTCCTTTTTGAACACTGATAACAAAAATAATCTAATGGCTGCTAAAAGGAAAACAATAAAAAAATACTTTAAAAAGGTTCACTCATTTTAAGTCTGCAAATATATCTTTACTCAATAAAAGAAACGAAATTTTGAAATTGCTCTGGAAAATGACAAGTATTTTTTTTTTTAATTTGAAAGAAAATGTTTTATTCAAGTAGGAATTCTCTCCCACCTCCACCAAATATTGAGTTTTAATGACTTGTTTTTTGGCAAGATGCAGGGGCAAAGAAATTTTCAGTGTTTGCCATATTCAATAAAATATCTACATAAACAGTCAATTAAGTGCCATACGTGATGCATGCTTGGGCGATCATGTCTTGAAAGAAACATGAGTGACTGGGCAGAAAATTATCCCGCAGTAGGCTGCCATTGCTTTCTGCGGTAGACTGGTTGCCAACCGAGGCTATAGAACCCAATCTGTCCTGTTATTTAACCCATAACTGGAAGCAATAGATGGGTTAATACCTTTCCCGGGGGTATTTGCATGTATGTAAATGCAATGAATTCAGCTGGAATTCAACCACAGCTCCTTGATTTTTCGTTCTTAGCCAATATCCAATGCACCACAATGCACATCCAAACAGTAACATGCCTTAAAAATATATAAGCCAGTAACTTACAAAGTGCTTAGATATTAAAATACACCAGTTAAACTGTCCAATACACAACTAGAATACAAATCAGAAAGGTTTTATTAGTCATCATAATTTAGGTAGATACCACCAAAATATTGTGTGGAGATAGTAATAAACATACCACATAGTGCTTTAAGGTTAAATAGAAATAAATATTCTGGAGCCAATTTCTTGGGGGGAGGGAAAGGGGTAGAGCCATTAATATCAGGAATCCACCCTCAACAATGAGTCTCACAAATGCCACCAAGGTCCGCACCACTAACAGTTGATATTCAAAGCCCAATTCATGTCCACATGTTAAAGCAATGCTCAACTCGGCACTGCCCAAACTACAAAGAGATCACTTAAAACTATGGTGCCACAGTAAGAACTAAATTCTTCCCATCTCCTTTATCCACATCACTACTATGCATGCATTCTGACTTTCACCATTCTCGTATATGTATGCAGCACAGTTGATACTCTATTCAAGAGCTCTACTAACAGCCAAACAAAAATGGCATTACTCATTCAATTCATTTAACCAACTTGTATATAAATGCAATGATGTTTGTTCATGCTACATCGACTTTTCCTACTTATTTTATTCTTTCTGTGAAAGTCATGGGATTATTCTAAATGGTCGGCTTACAAACAGTCCTGTTAGAACATTTTGATTTACTGTATTAAATCCCATTTCTAATTTTGACATTAACAATTAAAAAGTATATACTCGATTATAGTAAATAACCAAATTAACAAACTACAAATGCGCACAAATAATAAGTAATAATGCAAATGAAAAGCTATAAAATAGATACAAAACATCGGATTCAGGACCTCAATAGACTATAGAATTTGAAACAAGTTGTTGTCTACCCAGTTAAAATAAGACAATAGACCTTACTATCTGGAATAGACCAGCATGTATAATTAGCCTAACCAAAACACAATAGACATAACTTGAAGATTGCATTCAATGAAAAAGACTGTCACCATTCATTATCTATATCAATATTTTGTTTTGGTTTTTTTTTTTTTTTTTTTTTTTTTATTAGTTAAATGAAGGACTCATTAAGGAATGTAAATAATGTAATTTTTTTTTTTATGAGACAATTTTTTTCGAAATTCTGCTCAGAGTACTAAAAAAATGCATTAAAACTACACCATTTTAATTTAGACAAACTTTTAATTAATTTTATGAATATTATAATTTAAGGATATATACTGAATAAGAAAAAGATTTCGATGCATAATGAATTGACAATTTATTTGAAAATTTAATTTATCTTTAAAACCTAAAAACTGATTCAGATGAAAAATTCCTACTTTAATTATTACCCACCCTAATTTGCAGTTTTCGGGTTTCAATTCCAGTGGTCTTTATGCAAGTCTATAAATTTTTATTACTCTTGCTTAAAACCAAATATTGACTCCTTATGCACCAGTTAACAGACTTCTACAATGACATACGTTTAAAAAAAATAACTCAAAAGTCGAAAAGTATATGGGGTGTGTGGTACTCATGTACGCATCTTTACATACACACATTTACATATTGTGTATTTCACACCTGTCTGTTTGAGACAGGTGTGAAATACATTTATTTATCATGTGCATTTTTCTTGCGCAGTTTGGTTTGCATATTTCAGCAGTGGGCACATGCATGATCCCTTCAGTGGGCAGTTAGGCACCCAGCCTACTAGCTGGTATGAAGACACTCACATAAACACTGCATTAATTGCAGGTCGCAGTTAGGTAACAATTTATTTCTAACACATGTGCGCACACACACATTTTCCAATTGGAACTTTCTTCAACTCTATGTAACTGACATCAACTCTACTTTCCAAGTATTTGTATGTTTTTCTACCTTTTCAGTTTCATCATTCATGAACATTTTAATTACATTCAACAAGTGACTTTCTCTTATATTTCTTAACGTTGCGAGGGAAACAACTTTTCCTTCATTATTTGCATGCTTAATCAACTTTATGTAACCTATTGTTAATAATACGTTTCAATTGTTATTTACTCTGGTGTCGTTGTCTTATTTCCTATGCCATCTTATGCCGAATTGAATCATAAACCAAATATCATTAGCGGATCCGCTACACGCATTTATTTTACACAAGACAAAACTTCCTGCAAATGTTTATATTTACAAGCACAACATGGTAGCTTGTTAAGGGAACACGAGCAATTTGCGAGGTCATTTAAAGATACTACACAGGAAAGAATATGATGAAATTCAAAAGTTGATAGCAGTGCCAATGTTCACTACAGGTAAACATTTTCGTCACTAATAATTTTCCCGTTTTAAGTGAATGATGAATCAATTAGTAAGAAATTGGTACAAATTATAAATTGAAAAGTTTTAGACAGTTGAGTAGTTTCAATAATTTGAAAGTTTTTTTTTTTTTTTTTTTTTTCCCACACATTATTACTTTCAATTGCTGCTACTTTTTTTTTTTTTTTTTTTTTTTTTTTTTTTTTGCTTACTTTATAATTTTTGAAGGAATTCACTTCCACGGGTCTAAGAAGAATTGAACATCTTTATGGTTGTAGTTTAAGGTGTCTTCTAATTGAGTGAAAAATTTCGAGAATATTGATAAAGAAAGATGTTTCACTTGGATTTTTTTGCAAAACAAAAAAAGTAATGTGTAAGTAACATTTAATTTTAAAAAAAAATATTTTCATTTTTCAGCTGTTGGAGGCAAAAAACATTTTAACTCGCTGTAAAAAAAAAAAAAAATTCAATGAATAAAAGCACATACAAATTACATATTTAGAAAGATTATTTTTTTTCTAGCCATATCAATATTTTTAAGATTGGATCAGAAATACACTAGTAATTGCGAGTTGAACAGTAATTTGTAAATTTATCAATCTAATTCTTAAATGAAATCAGATATTGACTGAAAATGCTATCATTAAACAAAATGAATGGCTTTAGAAAGCAAAAATACTAAATTGAAAACTGGTACCATTGAAAAAATATCTAAAAAAAATTGGAAACCAATACTGAAACATCATTGCCGAAAAGTCCACCTAGCTACGTGGTATTGTTAACACCGATTGATCTCCCTTGTTATGTATTCAATTTTTCTTTTTTTTTTTTTTTTTTACGTAAACTTTTTGTTGCTAGGAAGGATATTTAATAACTTCCTATTCGTCAGGTACTAATATTAGCATTACCCCACGCCAATATTTCCCAAAAGATTTTTTTTAATAAAATACATTATTTTATTAGAAAATCTTTGGGGAATTGTTGGAGTGGGGGGGAGGTTTCGCACACTCTTTTTGATATCATGTGTATACTTTGTATAATTTGGGCTTCTTATTTGATCAATGTGTTTTTTTTTTTTTTTTTTAGTAATATAAAAAAAATACCTGAAGGAAGATATATTTTCAGTAAAAATATGCAATATTGAGTGTGAAAATGTAGAAATCCTTCTACTTGAGTTTTTGTAAATGTCAAAATTCAAAGTGTTGGGATTCGATACAATAAATAATAGTGTGTATATATATATATATATATATATATATATAACTGAATACAAGGGAAAGAAAGACAGACAATAAACACCTGTAAACAATTAAAATATTCCCTAAGAACATTAATTATACAAAAATGTTCCAATAATTTGCATGTGTCTCAAAACAGATAAATGTACACATTGCTCAAATAACAAGCATGTCTGACTGAGATACAAAAAGAAGATAAACATAAAAGTTAGTTTCTTTGGCTATCCTGACAAAGCGAAATAAAATGTCTCAGTGAAGTTGAAAACCAAGGTCTCTTTTCTGCTCAACAAAAAGCAGTGTATGGTTCTTGTTTGTTGCTCTTTTTTCTATGGTAGGTCATACATGACATATCATTAAAAGGTCACTTGTTTCAAGTTTTGTTTCCCTTAAAGGAAGCTTACAGCCATATCACGCTGAATGCACCGGTTCTCGCTCGATCACCGAAGTTAAGCAATGTCAAGCCTGGTCAGTACTTAGATGGGTGACCACTTGGGAATACCAGGTGCTGTAAGCATTTAGTGATGGATGTGCGTTGTGGTGCAGTGGATATCGGCTCAGAAAGAGAAATTGGTGAGCCGAGTTCAAATTCCAGTTGAATACCATGCATTCACTTAAGCACTGGTACCCTTGGGAAAGGTATTAATCCGTCCCTTCTCTCCAAGTTATGGGCTAAATAACAAGGGTAGGACTTAAAAACAAATCCCAATGAATCTTGATACTCGAAAAGAAAAAGTATTACTAGACACAAAACTTATATAAAAACAACAATAAATTGTTGAAAGAAAAAGGTATTACCAGCAATAAATAAATAAAATTCAGTTGGCAATAAATGACACGTTGAGGTTGATGTGCCATAAAAACAAAACAACCAACCTTAAAGGAAAAAAGACAAAACAAAAAAAACCCTTATATAAACTTTTTTGACAATGTACAATTCTTTCATTTCACTTTCGTGTTAGAGCACTTTGATGTAGTTGTAATAGCAAGCTTGTATTGCTAGATCACTTATGACTGAGTAGTAAGTTTGATCTTTAAGTGCTCCACACATTTGACCTTGTGCCACATGTAAGCTATGCTTAGAAAATCATTTATGGGCACCTTGATGAGGTGTAATAGTTAGCAAGCTTGTCCTCACTGGGAGTCCTAGGCCTTGTGCCACATCTAAGCTATGCTCAGAAAATCTACATTTCACTTTCGTGTTTCATGTGTGCATTTCAATGGGCTTTGCAAATCATCTCTTTATAATTTAAAGTTTTATTTTTTTTAATTCTTAGTTTCCTCTTTTTTAAAATCTAAAAAACTTAACAGATTTGTCAATTTCTTCTTTACTGACTGAGTATCCAAAATATGCTGAAAACCTGTATTAAATATGAAATGGTAACAGAGCTGACCAGACCATCAGACATATTTGTTTGGACAATTGATGGTATAAACCGTGATTATGTTGGCAACATCATGAGTTTTGTAAATACATTTTATGGGATTTTCTATCTCAGTGAAATAGTTAACAACTATCAATTGAACAAATACAAAGTTAGTGTTGACTTTTATGCAGGAAATTTATCTGGAGAAACAATTCAGCACTGAGGACAGTTGAAGAGGCAATAGAAAAAATAAAAACAGCCCTTTTCAGGGTCACAAAATATTCCTAAAAGTAGTAGCATTTTTTTATATATTGTTTAGGGTATTGATGATAATTAAATAAGTTTAAACAGTTAAAGTACTGCCACTCATCTTTGATACTCAACTTTTAAATTGAATTTTTTAAAATAAAAAAAAACTTTCTTGAATTTTTTTTTTTTTTTAGCTTTAATTGAAAGTTAAATGATTTCATTTACTGTTTACAATAAGCAAAATAATCTGGTGCATTTCCAACAAAATTTATATTGATTTGAATCTAAAGTTTTTTTTCAATTTAAACAATTTTTTCACTAAAATTTTGACGGTGAATTAATATTTTTGCATATCATACTTTGCACAAATGCAAAAAGCAGGAAGAGAGTTCTGCAAGCAAAAGGTATGAGGGTAAAAATTATTAGCATATAACTTAAAAAGTTCATTTTGCAATTTCAAAAGTAAAATAATGAAATAATAATTAAACATGGCTGCCATTTGAACTTGTCTTTTTGTAGTCACAATGTTTCTTCTTTCTGCAGGTGTTCAAATTTTGAACTGAACTCTTAATCTATTAAAAGCAGATTGCCTCATTCCACTTTCCATGTGCAGGGAAATCTCATCTTCTTTTTAATTCTTAGTCCTGTCAGCTATTGATTGCCTCATTTCCATTGAATTCTCTATAACTATGCCATCAAATGCTAGAACAAAGTATGACAAGTAAATAATCACAATTAATGTAGGTAACTCATTTTTCATACCTAGCTTTTAAATAAAATTTTAAAAAATAAAAAGTTTTCTTGAAATTTTTATTTTAGTTTTAATTGAAAGCTAAATGATTACATTTACTATTTCCAGCAAGCAAAATACTCTGGTGTAATTTCAGACAGAAATTATATTGCTGGGAATTTAAGATTTTTCAATTTAAAAAAAAAATTCAGTTTTTGGGCCATTTTTGAATGATCAACACATTTGTAATCAAAAGTTAATTCTGGGTTTAGAAATCTTGCAAAAATAAAATGTACATCTGTGACACATTATTTTTTAAAATTTATCAAACTTAAAGTTATATTAATGTGATTTACACAAGTATTACTTATTTATAGCATGAAATTTAGAATAAAAGTATTTTTTTATCATGTTAATCTTTCTGAGCTTTGAAGTAAGTGATTGATGGGTGATGACAGCCAGATGTTGAGATAAACTAAGTATGGTTGATCAGAACTAACATAATTGTACAAATTTTTTCTCTGTAAGATGAAGAAACCATAAAACACATGACCTTTTAATGCAGCACAGAAAATATAGTAAAACAAATAAACTTCAAATACACAAAAAAATGTTTTGAAAATATTTAAAAAATCTATTGGCTCAATGATTCCTATTAAACTTTCCAATTTTCTATTTGTAAATATAGTCTTTACTTAACCTTACAACCTAACCGCAACAAGGTTTTGTAGAATTTTTAAAATAATTTTTAAATTACATAAAATATTACAATTAAAAAAAATCATAAAACAATTTTTGTAAAAATTCATTGTTTTTCTTCATACTATAATGCCCTTTATATATGTATATATATAAAGATAATAATATATAATTTATTATATATATATATATTTGGTACCTCCACTAAATTGATGAAATAACAGCTTTGTATAAAGAAAAAAGTCCCAAACTTAAAAACAAACTTTTTTTCATCAAAATGTTTGTCATTGCTAAAAGAAAAGATCAAAGTATTTTTAAATTATTTTAAAAAGTTTTTTAATCCTTTCTAATATGTTTGAAATTTTGGTAAAAATCTTGTTTTTATTTTCATTAGCAGGGAGCTAAATCATTACGAGAGTTTACCATGGAAAACATAATATTACATAACTCACTTTTTTCCAGTGAGAAACACATTAATTTGGAAATTCTTACATAATTAAATAATGTCATAGTTTCATTGCATTATTTATTTTACTATTCAAAGTAGATTTTCTGTCTGAAAAAAAAAAAATAGATGTATGGTTAGGTCTTGAAGGCTGTCACAATGTGTTTAGTAAAATAAAAGAAGGTAAAGAAGTTTTTGGGTATTACCTATTTATTATATATTTCGAGATCAAAATCTCATCTTCAGAATGGCAGAGGAGTGTGTGTCTGTCCAAGTGAGTCTGTGCCTTTCAAGGAATGGTCATTCCTAGCTGCTGCTGTCATTAATTGTAGCGTGTGTGTGTGTGTTTATGGTGTATATACACACCTGCTTAGGATGTGGTTTCCAGCTTTCTCTTTTCCAATCTTCTCACTTTTTTTTTTTTTGTTTTCTCAATTGGAGTAGATAGATCTATCTATCGCCCGGTTCACACTCCACCCACATCTATTGAACAGGTGTAGAGGCTCATCCCTTGTTCCCTGTTTAGGATATGGTTTCCGGCTTTCTCTTTTCCAATCTTTTCACTATTACGTAGCCCCCTGCACATCAGTGGCGTTACCCCTTGCTCGGGGTGATACGATTAAAAAAAAAAAAGTATATATATATATATATATATATATGTGATTTACAGTTGGGACATTTTTCTGGTCTGATGATATCGGTCTGCTTTAATGTGTGGTTTATCTAAGTATGTGTGACCTGATCGTTAGTTTGACTTTTGCCAGAGTTGAAGAGGATTTATTTTATTACTGTTGTTTTATCTATCTGCTTTATCTTGTGGTGTGTGCGTGTCCATGTCATGTGTGCGTGTTTATGTGCGCATACTTGTAATTTATTTTACTTTATTTTGTATGTATGTGTATGTGTTCTGGTGTATAGTGTTATAGGCGCCTCCACTACTTTGTGTGTGGGGGGGGGGGGCAAGAAAGGCCAAATTTGTTTTTTATTATTATCATTTTTGAATTGTTAAATCCTTTATAACAAACAGCATAGTATAATGAAAACGGCCACAAACTTAATGAAAATGATTATTTTTTTTTATCGAATTATTATTATTATTTTGTTTCTTTACCTTCCTTTATTTTACTAAACGCATTGTTACAGCCTTCAAGACCTAACCATATACCTAATACACACAATGCTTCAAGCAAATTACAAAACTTTATTATTCTAATGTGTAACAGTTTGGTGGTGCTGCCAACATAGATGATTTACATTCCCCACGGAGTCCTGAGTTTAAGTAATAAAACAAATTTTTGAGACAAAATTTATTTTTTTTTTACATGGATGGTGGTGGTGGGGAGTTACATATCTCAAAAAATATTTTTACCAAGATCTTCTGAAAAATAATAATTTAAAAAATAATTTCATTCATTTGTGAATAAGTTCTGAAAGTTTCATTAAAATCCAACAATTATTTGATTTTTGCAAGAATTTCTAAATTAATGTATCTTTCACTGGAAAAAAAAAGAGTTATGTAATATTACATTATCCATTGTTAACTCTGGTAATGAATTGTGTACCCACTGACGAAAAACAAATCAACATTTTTTACCAAAATTTCGAAAGCGTTAGAAAGGATTCAAAATTTTAAAAAAATAATTTAAAAAAATACTTTGATCTTCCTTCTCAATAACAAACATTTTGATGGAAAAGATTCATTTGTATTAAGTTTGTGACCTTTTTTCATTACACTATAATTTTTTTTTTCAGTGAATTAGTGGAAGTACTTAAATTAATGGCGTTATTTACTTGTGATAGTATATTCTATGATTTTATTGTATTTTCATTCTGACGACATCAGTCATGAGTGTTATTAATACTTTTCAAGATTCAGGAAAAAAAATAATTCCTAATTAAAGGGAGATAAATATTGACTGAAAATTTATTTAAATAGACTTATTTCTCTTGATAGTGATAGTAGTTTAGAAAGGCTCATAAAATATTCCAAAATAGGTGAATGGAAATCCATGCTTAAGGAAATTGAAGAATTGAAAACCAAAACACAAAACCTTGAAAGTTGCACACAAGATTTGCTTATGACGCCTGAAAGCTAAGCATACTCAGAATTTCGCACTTATTGCAAAGTCCAATGACATGTGAAAATCTGCAAATGGCAAGTCCATATAGATATTAAAATTAGAAGAGGAACTGAATACTAAATTAGATGAAGTGAAAAAAATCTTAACATCTTTGTGTTCTGTACCATGTGTAATGAAAGCTATGAGTAGTAGGGGTAGATAAAATTTGTAGTCTTTGTGAAATTCTGTAGTTCTCTTCATTAAGACCATGATACTTAACTTCTTAGGAATGTTTTTTTTTTAATCATTTCACCCCAAGCAAAGCAGAACTGCTACTGGTGAGCAGGGGATTACAGAAGTGAAGAGTAAGAGAAGGATAGGTTGGAAAAGAGAAAGCCGGGAACCACATCCTAACCAGGGAACAAGGGATGAGCCTCTTCACCCACGTCTATTGAACAGGTGAAGAGGCTCATCCCTTGTTCCCTGTTTAGGATGTGGTTTCCAGCTTTCTCTTTTCCAATCTTTTCACTATTACGTAGCCCCCTGCACATCAGTGGCGTTACCGCCTTGCTCGGGGTGATACAATTTAAAAAAAAAAAAGGATGAGAATACAGGTGTGAAGAGGGCTACATGAGAGTGGATTGGAAAGGAAGAACATGATACAAGGGTTGTCAGGGAAAGGATGTGAATGAAGAAGATAAGAGATGGCAATTGACTTTGCATTTAAATTCTTGGAGGTTGTAGCTTTCAGAGAAGCTAGTATACTGAAGGGAATTTCACAGGTGGGAAGTGCAAGAAAAGAAACAGAGGAGATATTGCAGTAACATTTGATTGGTTTCACTGCAAAAGGGTGGGGCCTAGCAGCTAGTCTAGTAGCTCGAGTAAATTCATAGAGTGACGGCACCAGGGAGCCAAGCTCATCAGAGTCATGAAAGTATTTGTAGAAGAGACAAAGGGAAGCCACATTATGTTGGTGAGAAAGTGAGAAAATGTGCAGCAATCAACAATTTTTGACATTCACAAACCATGCATAGTCAAGATAACTGAAATGTATAGTGGTAAGAATTCAAGTGCATAATTAAAAATTTTTTAGGGTAGAACTCCAAACTGTAGAATGCAACACAAAATGTGTAACATAACCAGGTCTGCATTTAGTTGGGTTTTAGCCTTCAACACTTTGATTTAGTTACCTCCAATAAATTGCTGAAAAAACAGCATAGTATGAAGAAAAAAGTCCCAAACTTAATAAAAAATGAACTTCTTCCATCGAAAGGTTTATTTTATTATTAAGAGGAAAGATCAAATTATTTTTTAATTAGTTTTAAAATTTTTAAAATTCTTTCTAACACATTCGAAATTTTGGTAAAAATCTTGTTTTTATTTTTGTTAGTGGGTAACCATATTGTTACGAGTATTTATAATGAAAAACTTAATAGTACATAAAACCTTTTCTGACTTGCAACAAAGTTTAACGAAATTTCCATCTTTCATCACTTGAGTTTTATCACTATCAATTATATATCTATCAATGGATATAACATTATTCCTTAACAAATTAGTCATGTAGATAATTTGAAAATTCTGAATTTTCATTTTCAATGAAGTCTCTTGATATATCAGTTTCACAATAGTAACTATTATATTGTTAGATGTAACAATATCTCTCAAGAATCTCATGAAGAGAGTTTAATGAAACTTCAGAATTTTCATCTGCAACATCACTTGATATTTTACGAGTTTAAGCAAATATTTACTATCATCAGCTACAGTACTATCTCTCAGTGTACTATTACAGAGTCTGAATTTTCAGAATCTTCATTTGTAATGCTACTCAATTCTTTATCCATTTCAAGCAAATATCCATAATCTCTTAATATACTATCACAAAGAGAGTCTAGAACTTCAGAATTTTTGTTTGCAATACCAACTGATATATTATCAATTTTAAATAAATATATGTAACCACCAGATGTAGCACTATCTCTCAATGCATTATCACAGAGAGAGTCCGAAATTTTAGAGTATTCATTAGCAACAACGTCACTAGATATATTATCAGTTTCAAGTAAATATTTATTATCATCAGATATAGTAATACATTTCAATGTATCATCGCATAGTCTGAAACTTTGGAATTTTCATTTGCAACTTCCCATGAAGTTTTATCAGTTTTAAAAAATGTCCATTATCTTCAGATACAGTATTATCTCTCAATGTATTATCACAGAGAGAGTCTGAAATTTTAGAATATTTATTTACAATGACATCATTATATATTTAACAATTATTTACAAAACTGTGAATATATTTGGATGAGAATGGACAAAGTACAAAAACCTTTGGAAGCACTGTACACAGGCCCATTTCAAGTAATAAGTTGATGTGACAAATATTTTACATTCAAAATGTTTAACAATCTGCATAATGATGTTTCCATTAACAGACTAAAACCAGCATATATTTCTAAAAATATTAAGTCAATGAATTCTGTCAAAAGAAGTCCAGAATAAAAAAATTATTTCAATGTAAATTCAGTATTGACTGAAGTAACAAAAATTCTGTTTTAAAGCTATTGGAGAATTACAAAGCTACAATTCTGCTGTGGTTTCTTCAAAAAATATTAATATGTATTCATTTAGTATTGTGACTGTATAGTGGATTTATTGTGGGGTTTGAGTTGGGCCTTGTTAGAATTTCTCCACTATAAGGGATGTATGAATAAGTAAAATAAAACAACAAATTATATCTTCAAAAACAAGCCTAACAATATCGTAATTTATATATTATAATATATAAATAACAATAATAATTTATATCAACATTATTAGTTTCATATTGTACAAAAATAGTAATAATGTGGTAAATACGAAATAAAAATAACTTTCTTTCACTATTTGCAAATTTACAAGCTATATTTTGATCAGTAGAAAAAAGCATTGGCTCTGTTGCTGAAGAAAAGACCAAGCAAACTTTGTGGGCCTGTGTGAAATTTTTATTAACCAATGAAAATAGAGCAATTTACGAACTCACAGAATATACCAATTCGAACTTTCAATGACCCATGTCATATTTCTTGCTGCCCAAAAATGAGTTTGCATTCAGAGCTGATCACATGATTGAGTTGGCTACTTATTCACATTTTTCGATTGGTCAAGAGATAGAGATAAAGAAGAGGAGAACAGTCAACACAGCCATGTTCAACCCGCTGATCGAACACAACTGTCACAGTAACACACATTCACACTCCTCCATCTTTTTGCGTGCCGTTTTCTTTATCTCTCCCTCTTCCTCTTCACCTACTTGCCATCCACAACAGAAAGAGAAGAACAAAGACTTTACTACAACTACTTTGTTGATATACACAGTGAAAACATAAATTTATCTTTTTCTGCATAAATCACATTTTACTAAAACTAACTCTTAATTCTTTAAACTCTTTACTACTTTTTCTCTTAAAACATATTCACAGCTTAATAATTTCATATACACAATTTGATGTTATGCTGTTCAATAAATAAATTTTCATTTATACAAACAGATCATTTTTATCTTTCAATGTTCGGCATTTAGAATCTTTAAATGTGGAGAGTGTCAGCTACATTTGTGAAGGCAAATACCAGACATGGCCGACCCTCCTTTCACATTTGGTGAGACCCCCTCCAAACAAGGAACAAGCAAAGAAATTCTGATCTCTATATAATGGTGACCATCTAATGTGAAAAACCACACAAATCAACCTTCTGTTAAATACAATATGTTTACCACGACATAGAACGCTCTCAACCATCACTATATAAAATGGTGACCAACTGTCTACAGAAAGAAAGGCAGTCCCACTCATCTGAATATCACTAATGTCAAATTATATGCTGATACATTATCAGCCTCTAATAAGAGCTACGGAATTTTAAAGACCTCTATTTGACTTATAACACATCACTTAATAAGTCCCAGGCCTGACATATATAGATGGCACAACTAATAAAAAATCCATATGATTTTTATGAAGTACTAAACCTTCAAATGGCATGTGACAAAATTATTATTGGACCACCATTGTTCATGGAATTGAATGTGCTTTTTCGGTTCACAATTGTGGAAACACATTTCAATCTATGATGACAAAACAGTAAAGCAAAATGTAAACTACTACTTGAAAAAGTGACTACAATTACGACTACTATTGAATTATCAATTTATTCATGTACTAAAGCAGACCCTGTTAACTGGGAAGGGAAGTGATGTGGTGAATACAAAATAAAAATAACTTTCTTTTTTTCACTGTTTGCAAATTCCTGAGTTAGTGTAAAATTATAGTTTTACCAAAAGAAAAAAAGGATTGGCTCCATTGCTGAAGAAAAGACCAAGGCAAATTTTGCAAGCCTGTGTGAAATTTTTATTTACCAATGAAAAGAGAGAAATTTACAAACTCACAGAAAACAACAAATTGAACTTTCAATGACCTATGTTATATTTCTTGCTACCTAAAAATGAGTTTGCATTTGAAGCTGATTACGATTACATGATTGAATTGGGTATTTATCCACATTTTTTGTTGGTCTGGAGAGAGAGAGACAAGGAAGAGGAAAACAGTCATTTTTCAAATGGCTGATCAGACACAAGTATCTCAGTAACACACATTCACACTCCCCCACCTTCTCATGTACTGCTTTCTTTATCTCTCCTTCTTCCCCTTCACTTACTTACTGTCCACAGCAAGAGAAAAACAAAAACTTTACTACTATTTGTTGATACACACAGCAAAAACATAGACTTATCTTTTTCTGCACAAATCACATTTGGCTAAAACAAACTCTTAATTCTTTACACTCTTTACTACATTTTTGTGTAAAATGCAAAAGTTTTAATTCCCCACTAAATTTCAGTTCCTGCTCTAAACACGAAACCTACTTGGTAGAAAAAGAAAGAGAAAAGAGAACATATATTTCTTTTCTCCTGAGGTCATAATAGGCAAAAAATACAAAACAAAACGCAACCATTATGTGAAATTAAAAAAAAAAATTTAAATGCACAAGTAAATGCAAAAAAGGGTACAATAAAATAAGTTGCACAAAAATTTCTTTTTCTGCACATGTTATGACAGAATAACAAATTTTTGACATTACAAAAGACAGATTATTATTAGATATAAGGAAAAAAGTGTTACAGTTTTTAGAGAACACTGATTCAATGACAAAATGATTATATCATTTAAAAATGGAAAAAAGGAAAAACCTTTGAGTAAGTAAAAGATTGCACAAGGTAGAAATTACAAATTACACTTACCTCATTTCTTAAACTGAATACTCAATAGGGATGTCCCAGCACAAAGAAATTTCATTTTTTCTGCAATTTTTTTCTTTTTTACGGCTTTTTGTAGTACTTTACTCAAAAGTTAAATTTGAATGTTCATTTAAAATCTTAGGAAGACAAAAGGCAATGTTCTGTCTTGTGGGTTGAATCTTGCTTAAATTTGTCAGCTTTTTTTTCCCTGTGTTGATTTATGACAGCTTGGACTGAATTGTCCTTGCTAATGTTTTTTCCTCAATGGTTAATTGATTTCTGCTGATCTACTAATAGCAGTCTCTTTTATTGAAAAAAGGAGGATCATACTGGCTTCATCCATGATTTCACAGGACCACAAATAGCATATCTCATTGACAAATAAATATAAAATGTTCTTTTTCCATGAATTAAAAAAAACGAAAGAATCCACAACAATTCACAAATAATTTTGTAACCATAAATGTATAAAAAAAATACATTTGTGTTTATTTCAGTTAAACCATATAATTTTTCGATGGAAGCCTATCATAATGAGGCAGATCAAATGTTCAAGAGTAGTCTGTCTTCAAGACAGAATAATTAAACATTGGTAATCTGAAGCAGACTTGGGTCAGTTGCTTCTTTTGAGAAGTGGTTTCATTAGTTGGAATTATTTGAGGTTACAGTTGTGATTGTTATTTGGGCTATGCTTTGTTGGTGTTGTTACTACATTCTGTTGAATCATTTATAGTTTAGTTGTGATGATAAATACAGTACTGTTAAAAACTTTCACTGTGAGTTGGATTTTCCATTGATTGTAGATAAACAGTTTAATGTCTTATTAAGGACAACCTTAATAGGTACTACCACACTGGATCAGAGTTGACCTGGGAGTAATGACAATCAAGCGGTGACTCTCCAAGTCCTGCAAGCAGGTCCTCTTCATCAGATTTGGTTTAGAGTCTTTGTAGATGAATTGCAGATAGAATCCTTAACTTGAAAATACTGATGAACAGAAATAATATCTAATGCTGTCAATGCCAGTTGAGCTTTTCCAATATGAATCTTCACATTATTTTAAGTGACTGTTTGCATTTTGTGAAAATGTAGTATTTTTAAATTTAACACTTTTGTGTAAATTGTTTTATGTGCATGTACTTCTTTTAAATCTTAATTACTTCTTTATGATTGGAGATTTTTTATTCTTTATTTATTTGTAATCATTAATTTTTACAACAATAGTTATAAGTTGACCAGAATTTGGATGGCTGTGATAGAGGATGTAGTTTAATGCCATGCCCCACTTGATGTCTCTATAGAGAAAATACTTTAGCAATAATTGCCATTTCAGAGGGAACAAAGCCCAAAAGATTGAAAATGGTTAGATAAATTTATATTAAGTTGATCCTATCTCTTTTTCCAATGTTTGCTTGTTGTGGCTACTCAGTGTCACTCGTAACTGGCTTTACCTGTCATCTGGAGCAGGTTAAAACACATTTTCACATCTCGTAGGTCCCAGGCCTGAATCTCTTCTGAATCAGACCAAAACACATCTTCACAGCCTGACTGCCTTTCAAATCCCTTTGGTACCTAAATCTACTTGGCGTCAAAATTTGGGTCATACGCCTTAATACCAGAAATAAACTCTTTCTATCAACCAAGAATCCAAAGGGAGATAGCTATATTTTTCATAATTTTGTTAAATATACAATACATCAGTGAAAAGTGCACTGATCACTTGTCCTTCCATATTTAAGTTCTTGACAAAATCCAAAGAAGAATCTGCAATATAACTGAACCTGACTTGGCAGCCTGTCTTCAGTCACTTTCTCACCATGATGTGGCTTTCCTCTGTCTTTTCTACATGTATTTTCATGGCAACTGCTCTGATGAACTTTTTTTTTCTCTGGTTCCTTGACCACATGCATTTACATGTGCTACTAGACTGGCATTAAGATCCCAACCTTTTACTGTCAAAATAGCTAAATGTAACTACCTCTTCTATCTCCTTTCTGTTTGCTTGCTGATAGCTACAATCTCTTAAAATTTAAACACAATATCAATTGCCATCTTCCATCTCCTTTATCCTAATCCTTCTACTATTCTTTTTTTGACATCCTCTGTATAGTGTTTTTTCTCTTGCTGTAACCTTAGTGGTGGTCTGGCCTTGCTTAGGGTGAAATGATTATATAAAAATGTATATATTCTCTTATAGTGATGGCAGTTCTAAGATAATTGTTTCTGTACAGGAAACATTCAGCATTCATTGATGAATAGTTAATGGTTGAAATTTATAACATTTAAACAAGAAAAAAAACCAAACAAACAAAACAGTGTTTCAGGAAAATAGGAACCTCATATCTACTATTATCACCTTTAATTTTTCTAATCTTCATAGAAATTTCCTTCTTAACCTTTTTTTGAGTTTAGTGGGGAAAGCCAATATTTTGATTACATTGTTATTTTTTCCTTCTAGTTCCATGTGCCACTTATTTTAGTTTGTACTCTTTTTGGAAATATTCAAGTTGTTTTTTGTTCTTTGTGATTTTTTAGCACCAGTCTGTGAAATCTGATAAAGAATTGTATTCTTTTAGACCTAAAAGTTTGATTTACTTGAAGCCATTTTTAATCATTGATCTGAGAAAACAGTTGTGCATTATGTTTTAAAAATATAAGAGTTAGGAATTAACTACTTCCAATTTATATTACTGTGAATATTATAATTACATTATGATTGCGTTGATTGGCAGAATGTTATAATTTAAAACTCTGAGTTAATAATGTCTCAGTTATGACATGTACCAGATAAATGACTCTGATACTTCCAATTATTTCACAGTATGAATCTTAGAGTAATACTTTCAATAAAAATTAACTTTTCTACTATCAAAGTACATATAAAAATTTATATTTCTAAAATGAATTTATGTCTTTTCATAAAACATTTTTCCGTTTTCAAATTTTTTGTCTAAAAAAAGATAATACGAAAAATATTGTAGTCAAATAAGAATTCACTGTTCTGCTTGTGTTAGAAAAGGAAGTTATTAGATTTGCTGAGAATGTATCATCTGACAGATTCAGACAAAAATTGTCAATCATCTGTTGTCAGCAAACACAATTTGGCAAGAAAATACTCAAGAGAAGTGAGTTGTGGCATTTTAGAATAATGCAGTGCTTCCATCTGCCATTACCCTACTGGAATGATAAGTGTGTTGAATGCTGCACTTTTTATTGGTAAAAACACAATAGAACAACTTTAAGTATGAGAGTTTCAACTCAGTTGTCCCTCAAGTAGACTGCTTTGTCTCTTTAATTCAAAGATATTACTTTAGGATTTGTAAATATTTAAAGAGAGTGCCACAATTGCAGAAGGCGTTGAACAAGAACAGTGTTAGCTTGTAACCATTAAGTTTGAGTGATGCTGCTTTAATCTTTCTACAATGTAGCCTCTTAGGGAATTTGTAAACATATCTAACTAAACATATTGTATATCATCTAGACAAGCATATTTAGATATCATATCTGTAAACATATGAAGGGTTGCTGAATATTTTTTATTTTTATTTTTTTTTACTGAATGTTACCCCCACCATCAGTACAAAGCTGAAGAGTCACTTAAAGCACAACTAATGCATACTAATTTACCCCCCACTGGATGGGGATCCCAGGCAGTGCTTTGTTACCCTCATTATCTTATGAACATTTCCTTTTTTTTCTATCTACATTTATATATATAATAAATTAAACTAAACACAACTTGTAATATAACAATCTGGCCCCACCCGAGGAAGGCTGATGCAAGCGAGGGTGTTTCCAGTCGTTGAAAGGAACGGATGTCGTTTGACCTTATTTCCGGCAGCAGCGGAAATAACTACAGAGGCAAACAGAACAGTTGTCTCTGAGAATTACGTGGGCGTGCGTGGGCGAGGCAAAACCGGAAGAAAAAGTCCCGGTTCTGGAAGATTATAAAAAGACCTCGGCACACGGATTCGCCAGTAGAGGAGCAACAGAGATCGGCCGGTGAAGAGAGAGACACAACAGATAAGACTACACTCCCATCAACCCATTAGAAGTGCGCTCTCTCAATTCTCTGTTCCCTATTCTACACGGTCCATCGTCATTAATAAAAATATAACTTTATATTTTTATATATATGCGTGTTTGTTGTTTGTCGATATATAACAGGCGCATAATTTGTGCCTAGTGACTTGCTGTTTTGAGACAACAAAACAGATGCGAGCTGGTTGCCACGGCGACGATTGAAATTCAACGGACTTAAAACTACCAGATAGAAAGAAAAAAGAAGACGAAAATAGAAGCAGCCGCACGACTATAGACATCAGCCAAGGTAGGTGACTCTTTGATTTGATAGTGTGTGTGTTCTGCTCTTGTTTATAAGTCTAGTTAGAAAAAAAAAAAAATGGAACAGCATACTTTTGCCGATCTGACCCTAGAATTGAGAAATGTGGATTGTTCGGTGTCAAACACATTAAGGGTAGAACGGAGGGGGTGCAGGACTACATGCAGAGAGTAGTACGCCTAGCGGAGAGCGCATAGGTTGGGGTTGACGGGAGGAATAAAGTTGAGATATTTACCTATCTGTAAGTATAAAACATCTGAGTTAATGATTTATTTTTTTGTTAATATTTTACCATATATGTGAAGTGAGTTTACTGGTATGTTGCTTAATTAATCTTACTTTTATTGAGTAAGTGAAATGTAAAATCATGTAAAGGAAGTTTCTTCTACTCTTTAAAGTGGATAATTGGATTAACTTGTTGATAACAATGTTTTCTTTGGTTTGTGCAGTGTTAGGTTTTCTTTTTTTTGGGGATTTCTTTTCAATGACTACACTACAAAATGATTTACATTTCTATGTTTGTGAATTATGCTTTTGTGCAGGTTCCCATCAATTCAACATCCTCTGTGAATTTTCATTTATGTGACTTGGGAAATATCTTTTGAAGATATATTAATTTCTGAAAACTTTATATTGACACGGATAGACCTGCAGATTCCACAGTTGATCGGAACAAAAAGAAAGAACAACTGAAAAGTCTTGTAGACTTATTGGCTGATATGCTATAGGATTGGGAAAGAAGCAGTGGGAGGATTAACGATAGTTTAAGTGAAATAGTTAGGAAGATACAAACGTGGAAAATTATTAATAGTATCTAAAGCATAAAGTAAATTAAACGTCTCTGGTTCAGTGGTTTGGTCCCCAATTACGCAGAAATTTCCCAATTTTTCAGTGGACACCATGCCGGTAGAATTGCGCGATATGGAGGAGATTCCTATCCGCAAACTAGTAAATACCTTGGAACAGATAGATATGGAAAGATTTAGTGAAGGATATGAAGAACTCCCGAAGAAGTTGACGATAGGAGTCATTGCTGGCATAGTCGGCGTTATGATAATCCTTGGAATAATAGCTAGGAAGCGGATTTTTAAGTGTGAAAGAAGCAACAGTGCTTCGGGAAAGGAAAGGGAGTTATCCGTTGTGAATAGTACTCCGGGGTCAACGGGTGTTCAACACTCAAATGTCTCTGCGTTAAACAGAGAGATGTCAACAAATCAGATATGCTTGGATTCGAATCCAGAGGAAGTAGTTCAAGGAATAGAAGACATTGTACAAACTAAGGAACTACGAGTCACGGGTCCATTTTTTTAGACTAAATTAATATAGATGAAACCTCTAATCCTCCACAAGTAAATTGCATGCGGATTAACGTTGGAATCAGGGTAATTTTCTTCATTTTCTATTGAACATTTCTCGGTCAGACTATGAATGATATGTACTGCAGATAATGGCCATTTTTCTGTGTTCAAACATAGTATGTTTGAAATTAAATTAAATTAAATGAAGTTACATGTGTAACAATAAACTCGAGCAGAAACACGCATGGTGTTGGTCAAAGGTCATTTACTCGATGTCAGTTTAGAAACTGGGGCGCGGTTACCGCCTATGATCATGTGGTCGTGCATCGAGGCGTCTACGCTTATGGACAGAGTCGAGAAAGAAAATGAACATTTTTAAGAACTTTGCCCAATTCTGTGAAAATGGATATTAAAAAAAAAAAAAAAAAAAAAAGAACAATGAAACATCGAGCTGGTAGAACAATTTTCACGATGGACACGAACATTGTTGGGTTGCCGATGTAGGCTCCCCTATATATTTTTTTGTTGTTTTTTTGTTTCGGCATGCACATGTTTTGTTGTTTTGGCGTGCACATGTTTTATACAATTGTCGGGCTTGTGTGGCATGGGGAGGAGTGTGAGGGTGTTGCGCTTAAAATGTTCTTAGGTGAACATTTTGGAAAATGGGAGGGCGAGGAATGTAATATAACAATCTGGCCCCACCCGAGGAAGGCTGATGCAAGCGAGGGTGTTTCCGGTTGTTGAAAGGAACGGATGTCGTTTGACCTTATTTCCGGCAGCAGCGGAAATAACTACAGAGGCAAACAGAACAGGTGTCTCTGAGAATTACGTGGGCGTGCGTGGGCGAGGCAAAACCGGAAGAAAAAGTCCCGGTTCTGGAAGATTATAAAAAGACCTCGGCACACGGATTCGCCAGTAGAGGAGCAACAGAGATCGGCCGGTGAAGAGAGACACAACAGATAAGACTACACTCCCGTCAACCCATTAGAAGTGCGCTCTCTCAATTCTCTGTTCCCTATTCTACACGGTCCATCGTCATTAATAAAAATATAACTTTATATTTTTATATATATGCGTGTTTGTTGTTTGTCGATATATAACAGACAGACTATTAAATGATGAAAAATTTTTGTGGATTTTGACATCAGTCTGGAATTTTTTCCCCAAATCCATGAATTTGTTTTGCTCATGTTGAATCCCCTTCCAAAAAAACATTATGATATAAAATTCACTTTTTTTAATCCATAATACTGAATGTGTTAAAATTATTCAACTTATTAATGAGAAAATTCTCAAGCTGACATAAAAAATTTCTGCAAAATATTGATTTAAGTTCAAATAATTTTTGACATTTATAATTTGTATTTGGATACATTGTATTTATTTTCAATTTTTTTAGCTGAATTTTTCACCTATATTGTATATCATCCATTAGCCCCTGTGCACAGTGGCAATTGTGGAACTCTGAAAGTTGGGTGGGGGGCACTTAGGAGCTGAGATTTTCTGAGGAGGAGGAGGGGGGCAAACTCAAGCATTGTGTTCATCTTCATACTACACCACTATCGTATACACAATTTAAGAATGAGCCTGAGTATAAGTATGTTACTCCACTATATTAAATAGAATAACTTTTCATTCATAGTAGTGGAGTTCTAATCTATTCTTGCTGTCTTTTCCACTCTAAAGCTGTTGGAACACAAGAGAGGTTAATTTTAAAACAAAATCAAAGCATTAATACTAACATCAATAATAGCAGAACAGTGATTTGTCTGCTCTGATTTTGTTCCTCTACAAAACTGTATGTGTCCTTAAAAAGCTAAATGAAAAAGAAAATGCAGAGGGAAAAGAATAAAAAACCTAAACTTTGAAGGAAACTTGGATGAAAATTACAAAGTATGGGAGCAACAATCTGATTTTTATTTGCCGAAGGAGTAAATACGAATGAAAGAAAAATAAGAAAGAGCTGGGAAAACATAAAAAATCTAAACTTCAAAGGAAACAAAAATTACAAAGTGTTGCAGGGCTGATAATTTAATTGACAAGTAATTTTACACTGAGAATTTCAATGTTGATTGTGAAGTACTGAAAAACCTTTCACATGACTTCAGACACTCTTTCATTAATTTAATAAAAAGGAATTTTGTGTAGCCTCATAAATTTATTTTCTTCTTGACTGACTAGCTAATTCTTGAGAAGATACGGTTTTCATTGGTCCAAAATATTTCACATAAACTTGCAAATTCCTTTCCTTCTTCTCAGCTCACCAGTCAATTTCTGTGAAGGCATGGTTTTCATGGTCCAAAAAATTTTCACATAGGCTTGCAAATTTATTTCCCTTTTCTTCCTCAGTTCTTTGAATTTGAAGTTAGTTGGTGAAGGGAGTTATTTTTCCACACTTACTACAGATGGAGGGCCACAAGCTCAACAGTTTCTCAATAGAGTCTGTAAACCTGGACTATAGAAATAAAATACAATTTTTAAAATATAAATTCCGGGAATATTTTCACCCATGAAAAATATAACATAAATAAGATACTCATTTTTTTAAGTAGAAACCAGTTACCTTCAGAAAAATTTAACTTGTTCTTGACATATAAAACTAAAAGCTAAGGAATGTGTATTTTTCAATCTCCAGGAGGACTTTGTAAAAGGCAGGATTATATGTGAAATCTAAAGTGAAGGTATATAGTGTTAGTTTGTTAGTGGCATGCTACTATAAACCAAAGCAGTACATGGTAAGCAGTGACTCCATATTTATTCCAGAAAAACAATATAAATACAAATGACACAACCAAGTTAGATAACTAAACTTCAACATTGCTGGTGTCTTCTTGTGAAGAATGGAGTTTTATATATATATATATATATATATATATATATATATAAGAAAAAAGGTTATTAATACAAGTCTCTTGGAATTTTTGAAGAGGCTCCCATCTTCGTCAAGCAATCTGTGACTTGTTTTCTCCCTATGATCCATTCAACTTGGATCTTCTCCTTCACTGCATCTGGCTTCCTATTCAACTAATGGCTATATTTTCCAGTTGATTTTGGTTGTGTTGTCATAACCTGTCCTCTTTCCCACTCATCACTTCCATTCATCTTATATTCCACAATTTTTCCTCTACTTGGTTCTGTCATTTTAACTTTCATTTCTTCCCTGTTGCTATTAGGACTTTTATTATGCTATCCTTCAGCTTCCTTCTCCAAGACTTCATTCATCTTGTTTGAAGGGATTGTATTTTCTTTGTTCCTTGGATTTCCCAATTCCTTATTTACTTTCATCAAGTAGCATGGATGCATCCTGTAAAGTTCTCTTCCATGTTTAATCAGTACCCACTGACCTTTGGCAGGGCCACAACATCCTTTATAGTTTTTTTTGTCTATAATAAACACTGTCAACTGTCATGAATCTTACATCAGCATAATTCCTTACATTAGATCTTGGTTCTCTGTGAATTTTTTCACTTTGAAGATTCCAATGTAGGTAACTGATCAGTCAAAACTGATGGTGTGTTTATGTTAGATTCAGTTTATTTGGACTACATCCAGAATGATTTTGAAGAGCATTTTCACCCCACCAATATTCCAAACACACCTCCTGCAGAAACACCCAACATACACACCAACATTTGCACCCCATCTGAAGTAACACACAGACCTGTACATAAAATGCAGCCTAGTAGTAACACACCAACAGAAACAATCACTAGATCTGGTTGTGTCATAAAACCTCCTCAAAAATACAACTTATAGAAAAAGGCTCTGAATGAACTCCTTTTCTTTTCAGTGAACAATTCTCTTAATGAAAGGAGGATGTCATGGCATGAGTTGCCTTACCTTGGGATAGCAGTTACTTCCCTTGATAAAGAGATTGCTTTTGCATATATAACAGAGGTCTCCCTTGTAAGCTTAACTTGTCTCCTTGTTGTCTCTGTTCTCTAACGGTATTTATACTCGCGAATACCATAACACTAATGGCCCAAGCTAGAACTGTTTATGGATCATATTTCTCATCTTATAATGTTTTTTTTCATTGCTTTAGAGACTATCAGATTGTTATCCCACAGTACTATTGCTGAATGAACTATCTGCAGATGTAGTACTTGTCTCAATATTCAGTTTTTCATTCATTTCTTGGTAACCTTCATTATTAAACTCTCCCCCATTGTCACTTAAAAACCCTTTAAGAGCCCCAAGATATGCTATCCACATTAAAAATATGTTGTGAATAATTTCTTTACTTTTTTTTAGTTTTAATCAGCCTGGCAGCTGAGTACAGACTGGATGAATCAATTAGGTGTAGAATCCAGTATTGCTTATGTCCATGTTCCTTTAAATCCAGTTGTACAGTGTCATTAAACCTGTTTCCAAGAGCCAGTCCTACCACTGGTCAAAGAGGGGTCTTTTCAATCTCAGGCACACTGAACAAGAATCACAAATCTCCAAAAACTCCTTATGATGAAACGGCCTACTGCTTTTCACCAATGATATCAATTTCTCTTTTGATGCATGAGCAAATTGCTTTATGTAATTCCTCAGCCTTTCTTCTTTTCTCACTTCTAGAGCATTTTTTCCGAACCCTTCCAATGTAACGCAACATTTGGTGCCTTTTCAACCTCCAAAAGCATATTCAATAGAAGACTATATAATGTCTAGTAGTAATACTTTGTAATTTTATATATTTTTTTTTATTTTTTTAATCGTATCACCCCGAGCAAGGCAGTAACGCCACTGATGTGCAGGGGGCTACGTAATAGTGAAAAGATTGGAAAAGAGAAAGCCGGAAACCATATCCTAAACAGGGAACAAGGGATGAGCCTCTTAACCTGTTCAATAGACATGGGTGGAGTGTGAACTGGGCGATAGATAGATCTATCTACTCCAATTGAGATCTATCTACTCCAATTAAAATCTGACAGCTGTCATTTTTAAAATTCAGGAGCATTCCAGCAGTTTTTCATTGATTTATGACTAGTAACAGGATTATTTTGACTATGTCAGCCTCTGAGAACTTTTATGCCCTGTATAGTTATGGGATGTGCGTTGTGGCGCAGTGGATATCGGCTTGGAACGAGAAATCGGGGAACCGAGTTTGAATTCCAGTTGAATTCATTGCATTCACTTACACGCAAATACCCTTGGGAAAGGTATTAATCCATCTCTTCCCTCCAGTTATGGGTTAAATAATAGAATAGATTGGGTTCTATAGCCTTGGTCGGCAACCAGTCTACCGCAGAAAGCAATGGCAACCTACTGCGGGATAATCTTCTGCCCAGTCAGTTGTGTCTCTCGAGATGATCGCCCAAGCATGTATCATGTATGGCACTTAACTGACTAAATATAGTAGTTTGAAGGATAATCAAAGTTTCTACTGGACATAAAGTGGGGGATCTGTTTTCTATTGTCATGTAGTAGTAGACTGATCCCCCACTAATTACTACTTATTAATATAATAATACAATGCACCTCTTCTTCTTACAGCTATGGGTTGAATAGCAGGACAGATTAGCTTCTGTAGCCTTGGCTGGCAACCAGTCTACCACAGAAAGTAATGGCAACCTACTGCGGTATAATCTTCTGCCCAGTCAGTCATGTCTCTTTTGAGACATGATCGCCCAAGCGTGGATCACGTATGACACTTAACTGACTGATAGGTATGGGGAATTTAACTACTTTAATAGCTTTTATGTCCACTCCATCTGCTAAACAAAATGTTCTGTTGGACCACACAGTTTTCACTAACTACTTATCTGGATCATTAAATGTATCAAAGAATCTCGGTCATTCAATATATCAAAGCTCTCTTGCAACAGTTTGTGAACAGGCCAAGTCCAACATTGCTATACACAGTATCTCTTTCACAAGATTAGACATTTTTATATTAGAGTCATTTATCAATGTTCGATAATATGACTCAACATTAAATAACATAAAAGTGTACTTGATCTCTGAATCTACGACAGTTTTAATATCATTTCTAGAACTAAAACAGCAAAATGCTTAGTTGAATTACATTTGAAACAGCGCATTGAGACTTACCTTGTCTGTCTGTTGGATTTGTTTTATTTTCTTGATAGATATTCTATTCCCTGTTATTTCTATACCGATTAAAATTTAACATCTCAATTTCCTCTTTAATAATAGCAGTTTTATATTCCGACAGGGAAATATCAGAAAACTCTTTCTTTAATGTTTCTTTCATTGTTGTGAAAGTCAAGCTTCTACATGTTGTTCTCACTAACATTTCATTTTCCTCAGATACTACATTTAAACCAAAAAAAAAGGCCTGGATTCCTTCTGGCAAGGTGATTCCATAATGTAATTTCTGGTACAGAAATTCATAACATACCAAAAAGTCATTTATATTTTTACTCCAACTTTCTTTTTGTAGGAATAAAAGTTAAAACCCTTAAATGACATAATAATGCCATCATATTTTCATCTTTTAAATAAATTTCATCCTACATATCTGTAATGACCTTCAACCTGTCTGTTCACTGGATATCTGTTATATCCAAATGGCGAACACATTCCCATATATTCTGAGGTAATGACAGAAATACCGCAGGGCCCTGTTTTTCTTTGGGTAAATCTGTGAAGATAGACCACATACTTCTATCTTGTTTTCACTCTGTGTAGAATTCTTCACTTTGCAAAATAGATGGCTGTTTTGCAAAGGACACCATCTTTCTTTCAAAATGTAACATAAGTTGAACAGTAACAACAATTTCCATCACAGTCAGCTTTTGCTTCCAATGTTAGTTTGTTAGTGACATGCTACTGTAAACCAAAGCAACATGTGGCGACCTGTGACTCAATATTTATTCCAGAAAGACGATATAAAAACAAGAGACACAACCAAGTCAGATAACTCAACTTCAACATATGGAACCCTTAATTAACATTAAAGCCGCAATAGACTAATGCAAAGTAAATTGAAATTTGCATAACCCAAGAGAAAAAAGAAACAAAACATAAACAGAGAAACATTAATATCAGCAGTAATGAGTGTTATGAGGATGCATTTATATATAAAAATAATATTAATTAATTAAAAGTTATAGTAATGGATTCTATTGAGTCTTAAGTGTTATTCCAAAAAAGTTTTAACTCAGGAAATGGTCATAAAAATAAGAAAATTAGAAATAGAATGTTTGGAAGGTACTAGAATGTTCCAGTAGAGTTGAGAGAATTCAAAAAGTTCTAGAAATATGCAAATGAGGTGTTAACCCCTATAAAAATATAGATATTTGACACCTTCCCTCCCCTTCTCTTCTTGTAACACTTCGCCTGCCAGTAGTAAACTATATATTTTCTATTTGAATGCAAAACTGTATATTTGCAAATATTTTTATCTAATGTTTTGTGAATTAAATATTTGTCTGTATTTTAACTCTGAGTTTTGGTTAATCATTTTTTTCTTTTGTTACGCTTAACACGTAACATCAATGGGGGCTCATCCGAGATTAACTCGTAATATAAATGGGTGCTCGTCCGAGATCTGAGCATAACATGAGGAATAAGAGTAAAAAAAATTGAGAAAATTAAAAAAAATCTACCGTCTCAATATAAGAACACCTGGCTCAAAATCTCCCAAATATTTCAAGACATGACTGACTAGGCAGAAGATTTTCCCACAGTAGGTTGACATTTCTTTTTGAGGTAGACAGATTGCCAACTAAAGATATAGAACCCAATCTGTCTTGCCATTCAATCCATAGCTGGAGGAAGAATAAATAGATAAATACCTTTCCCAAGGTGTAAAAAACTAATAAAAAAGTGCATAGATGGAAACAAGGAATCCTACCTGGTTAGACTTGTGAAACATACCTCTAAACAAGGTCAATAAAACACCTGCATAACTCTTCCTGAGTCGGCAGTTAAAATCAACACTACTGACATCACAATTGTTGCTACATCTACATACAGAAAACCTGATAGACATTTTAAAGAATGGTAAGCTATACAAAAAATATTATGATTAGTATACAGGAAAAGCACCTAGGTCATTATGACCTGGTGATTACTTGTGAGTACATATAAATGATAAAACATGGATACCAACAACCATTACAAAAAAGAACAAAAGCAGAAAATGTACTTCACAGAAACACCAGTTGGAAATAAATATGGAAGTAACTGAGGGTACATAAAGCCATTAGGAGAGCTTGATCATCAATTCCAATCAAGAACAGCAACAATGCCCAGGCAACCTAGCCAGAAAGAACCAATCACAATTGAGCAGCCATTACCAAATAAGCCACAAGCAGATTTTAACAGAACTGTAACCAGAAGTGGTCATGTAATCAACAAACCAACACATTACAGAATCACTTGAACATATGGCCAAAATAATGCCAAATAAACATGAGGGTAGTCTACACCTGTGATTGTTCCCAAAAATTAAATCCCATAAAGTTAATTAGTAATACTAACTTATTCAAAAGAGATGTGATGTATTGAGTAAATACAAGCCTCATTATCTCCCTTGGCCCATTTCAATCATAATTGCAATAAAAATTTGCTGCAGGTCAGTTGTCTCTCCATTTGCCATGGTGTCTAGAACATTCAAATGTTAATCATGTCCGACTTTAGACATGTACAACAATGTCATGTCATAAAAGCTATTGATCTAATGATTATGAGTATTGATTATAGCACAAGACCCCTGTCTGGTAGTGGAAGGTCATAGTTTTATTCAATACCTACCCTTTTAGCTCTGGTATAAATCGAACATATCAACCTTTGTTTATTCTAGCTTAAAGTAGAACTGTATCCATATTTTTTAATTTTGGTGTAAAGTGGACCTACATCCACATTCTTTTACTCTAGTGTAAACTGGATCTATATTCGTTTTTTTTTATTTTAGTGTAAATTGGACCTGTGTCCACTCTTTTTTTATTTTGGTGTAAAGTGGACCTATGTTCATGTTTTTATTCTGGTAGAAAAGTGGACCTATATACATGTTTTTATTTTATTTGTGTGTAAAACAGACCTATGTTGACCTATATTAATTCAATGTGATTTTTTTTTTGTTCTATATGAATTATGTATGACATTAACTAACCTAACAAAGATTGATATTTCAGTAAATTAACCAGCCTGACCTAACCATGCTGTGAAGCAATGGCTAGCAAGCTTATATCATAGAGTATTACTTTTGTAATGAGTTTGATCGTCACTTGCGTGGCCTTGAAACTTAAATACAGGAATTAACATATCGAGCTAGAACTAATCGGTTGTCATAATGGAAAATGTCTTGAAATTTTTTAATGTTTTTGTTTTATTCCTTTCTATTACAATAAATTGTTCATGATAGATATCAAAGTTAATTGCAGGCAACACCTGGGCAAATCTGAATTATCATTTTATTAAAAAAAATGAAAGTAAAGAAAATGAACAAGAAGTTCTTTGTATCAGCTTTTTGTCTCAGTCTAAACTGTTCAAGGGAGATAAATTTCTGTTTTTACCAATTGTCATGTAATTGATAGTTTCTGATTATAATCTCTCAGATTTTTCAATTGATAGTTAACTTGACATTTAATCTTCAAGTTCATGGGCAGAGGAAGGATTAAAATGTTGATCTTAGACTTTAATTTAAAAGTATTTTCTGAAGTTTTTCTATTAAATATTTAATAACAATAATCTTTCTTTTCCTATGAAAGTGTTTTAATGCTGGGAATAATTTTTTTTTTACAGCTTATTAAACTTTTGTGCCTTATTTAAGGCCAAAACCTATTTCTGATTGCTGGTACTTTTTTACAGTACTCAATGTTCCCAAACAGTCTTTCATCTAAGTACTGGTGTGACTCAAAATTCTTAACTTCATTGATTGAATGAGAACTGATGCTTTCAGCATGACTTGACCATCTCCCCTTTATATCTGAAATATGATTTTCTATTGTGAGTAATGTTCAGGTTTTGTTACCTGTCAAGCTTCATAGTTTCATAAAATAATAAAGATAATTCATTTTTTTTTTTTTGTTATGTCTCTTCAGGATGTGCGATGTGCGTTGTGGTGCATTGGATATCGGCTTGGAATGAGAAATCGGGAAACCGAGTTCAAATTCCAGCTGAATTCATTGCCTTCACTTATGCACAAATACCCTTGGGAAAGGTATTAATCCGTCTATTCCTTCCAGTTATGGGTTAAATAACAGGACAGATTGGGTTCTATAGCCTTGGTTGGCAACCAGTCTACCGCAGAAAGCAATGGCAACCTACTGCAGGATAATCTTCTGCCCAGTCAGTTATGTCTCTTTTGAGACATGATCGCCCAAGCCTGTATCACGTATGGCACTTAACTGACTGACTCTTCAGGATCTAAATTATCATTACTCTTCACAGCTTCTTTTTATTAATACACATGAACTAGTATGACTTATTTGGGAAAAAAATTGAGTTTCTCATTATCGTTTTTATGGTTTTAAATACAATTTAATTATTTTCTTAGACAACTTGCTATTTATTTAATGAATAAGAGATGCATTCACACTTTTCCTAAGACCATTATTATGAAATGAATATCATGAACTAAACTGAAATTTCATCTCAGCTGATCAATTCCATTTTCTGCGATGATAACCTTCTCACTATCAACATATTGGGAGGGAAGAGAATTCCAGCTTTTAATATAAAATATAAATTAAGTAAGAACCAAATTAAAGCAACTATGACATTTTTTATGTATTGAGCAATTAGTTCAGTCAGTCAGTTAAGTGTCACACATGATACACGCTTGTTTCTTGCAACCCAAGACTGACTAAGAGTTTCCTGCAGTAGGTTGCCATTTCTTTCTGCTGCAGACTGGTTACCAACCAAGGCTATAGTATCAAGTCTGTTCTGCTATTCCACCCATAGCTTGAGGAAGAAGAGATGGATTGATATCTTTTTCAAGAGTATTTGCGCATAAGTGAATGCAAAAAATTCAAGTGGATAGCATATTCTCTACTTAGCTCTTCTACTACCACCCCTTCAGTTTCTAAATAATCATGAATCCATCTTATATTTTCTAAATAAATGATTTTCACAATTTATTTTAAACTATCACCTGAAGAATAACAGTATTGTTCTGAAACATGAAAATTTTGTGTAGTGATATAATGCTTTTATAAACCATTGTAATAAAAAAAATTACAATATTAAACTTTACTTAGTATCAAGCACTCTTTATAAATGTAAATGCTTGATCAGTGGATTTTAATCTACCTGTTCTTTCACTTTCTTATATAATGTTTGTGTGTGTGTGCTGTTAGCAAAGGAAGAATATTATATCTTGCTTTAGATGATCTGTCATTTATGAGATGCTTTGTGTTGTGAAGAGAATGTCTTATAAATTTTAAACAGGAAAATGACACTGAATCAAAAGCCTGTCGTCAACATTGAATGACTATCACGTCTTGGATAACACAAAATCAATATCATTCATGTAAATTACTGTAGCATTTGTTTTTAAAAAAGAAATAAAATAATGCATCTTTCTTGAAAAGTTCAGTTTGAGAAGAAGAATGCAGATTCAATTCACTATAAAATTATGTTGAAGAAAGTTGCAACAGAATCTTCTCACAATCTACATTCCTTTTGCCCCATGTCAGATTAATCTAAGCTAAGAACATATTAAATATATAATTGTTTCAAGTTTGCCATGTTTATGAAACTCTGATTCTCATCTGACCACTGAAGTTAAACAACATCAAGCCTGATCAGTACCTACATAGTTGACAGTATAGGAATACCATGTGCTGTAAGCTTGGATCTGCAGGTAATATGATGGTAAATTAGAAATCAGATAGTCAAATTTAAATTCCAATTGAGCTTGTTACATTCACTTTTGCATAAATAAGTGAATGGGAAAGGCATGAATCCATCTCTTCTTCCTCTGGTTATGAGTTAAATAGGAGGGCAGATTGGGTCCTATAACCTTGATTGGCAACCAGTCAAAGTAACAGCAACTTACTGCAGGAAATTTGCTGCAAAGTCAGACATGAATCAAAAAGAGACATAGTCAACCAAACGTGCATCCTGCATGGAACCTAAAGAAAGAAGAAATGTTTGAGATATTTACTGGTACAGAAAGGGAAATCAGCAACCCAGGTTCAAATTCCAACATGGTCTATTGCATTCACTTCTGAATTTATACCCCTGGAAAAGGCATAAATCCATTTCTTTTCTTCTTCCCACTTATGAATTAGATAGCAGAGTAGACTTGGAAGTCTAGCCTTGAGTGCCAGCCAGTCTTTGAGAAAGACTATCTGGATTCAAAACCATGAAAAGGAAATTGCTCCACTAACTCTCCTAAGAAGTTATGACAATTTATATATGATAAATAAAAAGT
Organism: Ascarosepion bandense; assembly: GCA_037127315.1. Taxonomy (NCBI): domain Eukaryota; kingdom Metazoa; phylum Mollusca; class Cephalopoda; order Sepiida; family Sepiidae; genus Ascarosepion; species Ascarosepion bandense. The sequence goes on along the minus strand of JBBBDQ010000166.1, from coordinate 118,221 downwards.
AATCTTTAGAGAAAGTGTGCATATGGTGTAATGGATTGTGGCTCAGAATGAGAAATCAGAGAGCTCAGTTTAAATTCCAGCCAAGCTTGTAACATTTACTTATGCACAAATACTCTTGGGGAAGGTGTGGATCTATGGCTTCTTCCCCCAGTTAAGGGTTAAATAGCAGTACAGAATGGCTTTTATAGCCTTGGTTAGCAACCATTCTAGAGGTATTGACTTAATAAAATCTCCCCCTCCCAGCAAGCCTAATTTTCTTATAGGGATGCACTAGTTCGTAAAATTGCACAGTAACTGAAATTCTTCAGTTGTGTGATTTGCATATTCTGCCACAGGCAGAGAAAGTGATTACTCTGGCCTGAGAAGATTCTGAAGAAAAATGGCATTAAAAAAATATTTCTGGAGGATACTGCTCAATATTGGTTATATAGCATTAACCTTTAGCACTCTGTAGGTGACTATTTTGCCAAACAAAATGTTAGTTCTGCCAATGTTAAATTTGAATTTCTTGTTGGTGTAGCCATGTCCTTCTAGAGTAAAACTCAAAATAATCTTGAATGAAATTGAAAGATAGGCTACTGCAATTTCAAATATATAGAACTAATATATAAAACACTATATTTTGAGGTGATTTCATGTACAGTAAAAGAGGAAGTAATATTTATAAATGATGCAGAGTGTTAAATGTTAAACAGTGTGGACGTAGAAATTAACATTGCATGGAAACTGTCAGTTTCACACCTAAAATGATCATCAGACTCTCAGATTGTTTTATTATGGCATGAAACTGGCAGTTTTCATTCATTGCCCACTTCTATAGCCATCCAATCCATATCTGTAACTACATAATGGCTTAAAAGTCACCTTGATTTCTTTAAATTTTAGCTTTAAAAATAAAATTAAAGACTCAGTTAGAAATGTATTATAAATTAAGTTTGTTTCATATAAGTAACCACCATAAAACAGCTAATATGATATCCCAAGAGTAATCTCTTTGTGTTGAAGTCACTAACAAGATATCTGATAATGTTTCTTTGTCCTGGAGCAAGTGATAAGAGATGTTGCAGGAAATTACTTTATCTTGAATCATCTTACTCTGACAGGGGATCAATATTAATTAATAATGATTCATCAATATTAATGAAATCAGTAAAAATCTTGTCAACTGAAAAGATATCTCAAGAGAAATTTTCTATTGAGGAACTAGTTTTCATGTACTTCTTCATCCAGTTTACATGTTTGTGATATTGATTTAAAGGTAGAATTTTGGTTGCTTTAATGTCTTTAGCTATTCTGTATATTTTCATTCTGTTTACATTTGCAACCCCAGCTGTGTCTTTTTACTAATGCAGTTAATAGGACAGTCATTTGAGACAGTTCATAGCTTGTCATAAAGGCAATGATAGCAATAATTATTGAAGAGAAGTAGATGAGATATTTTGGCAATTTAATATTACCAAAAATATGCTGACTCCAAGTTGCTAAGTATGGTCAGTTACAATCATTAAATGTCTATAATACTGAGAAAGTTGCTTCAAACAAGAGAGAGGAAGTTCTGGAGAGACATAATCGCCCACAGTATGAAAATGTACAGCAAGAAGAATGTATAATATTTTGTGAAATAGCTAAATGACATTTGGACAACCAAATATATACGCATATATATTTATAAACATTTGGTTAAAGACTAATGGAAGTTATTTTTTTTTTATTTATTTATCTGAAGTGGATAATTTGTGGGGCTTCTGTTACATATTAGGTATAATTGGGGAGCTGAGTTTGAATTCCAATTGAATTCCCTTTATTCACTTACACACAAAATAACCTTGGGATAGGTATTAATCTGTCTCTTCCATTCCAGTTATGGGTTAAATAACAGAACTTGGATTCTATAGTCTTGGGTGGCAACCAGTCTACCACAGAAAGTAACAGCAACCTACTGTGGGATAATTTTCTGCCAAGTCAGTCATGTCTCTTTCGTGACATGATTGCTCAAGCGTGTATCATGTATGGCGCTTAACTGACTGATTAGGTATAAATTTCTAATGTTCAAGTAATATATATATATAGATTTAAATTAGACCAGTAAACAGTTGTATTAGAAAATCCTCAATACATGTTTGAAGAGAGATGAAGATTCAAAATATAAAGATTTTAGATATTTAGGTAGGGAAGCTCAGCCAGTTACATAACCATGGTTTCAACCTTTTTGGTTTTGTCAGGCAATTTGTTTTGACTGATGGCTTAACGGTTAACACTTTTAGAAATACATATATCTTATGCTTAATGAAAATGCTTAATTAATGGGTTCCTCATGATTTCAAAGAAAATAAAAAACTTGGGTGTTTGTAATGCTCTTTCTGCATAACACCAATGATCCCTGTCTTAACTGAATAGTTACTTTTGGTGAAAAGTGGATCCTTTATAATAAGTGAAAATGATCAGGTCAATTGCTTCATCATGAGGAGACCCCAAATATTTTCCAAAGTCAAAGTTGCATCAGCATCAAATTATGTTGGCTGTCTGGTGGTCTGCAATTGGTGTTATCCACCATTGCTTTCTGGAAGCCAAGCAGAGCTTTACTGAAATCAATTTGCTGAAATGCATGCATACTTGCAAAAAATGAAACCTGCATTGGTGAATTAACATAATTCATTTCTGCTCCATGATAATATGTAGCCAAATGTTGCAAAAATGACGTAAAAACTCACAGACTTGGGATACAAGAGTTTGCCACATCGTCCATGTTAACCTGATCTTCACCATTGATTATCATTTTTTAAGCACTTTAGCCCTCTTTTGAGTGGTAAAACATTTATGTCTAAACCAGAGATGGATTCAGCTTTCAAAGATTTCATTGCATCACAGCCAATAATTTTTTAGCAACAAGTAATAAATAATTTCATCAATCAATGGCAGAGATGAATAGATGCTCAAGGCTCATTTTTTGACTAATTTCAACATTTCTACAGTTAATTTTTCAAGAATAAAATTATGTTTTTGAAATCGGCCATTATTTTTGTAACAGCCTAATATAAGGCCACCTGTTATACTGAGATTTAAATATTTATAAAAGTCGTTCACTGTTTACTGATAGGCTCTACAAAATGGGAAGTACATAAATCGATTTGTTGCTTTGATTATTTTAATTTACAAAGGTAAAAATGTTATGATGAATAAAGACTTTATAAGGAAAACATGAAACTCAACATTTATTAGTG
>JBBBDQ010000166.1:0-112500 GCA_037127315.1 Ascarosepion bandense | reverse complement strand
TTTAATCAATTATCATTTAATTAATTTCGCTCGTCAACTTTTTGACACTTAAATGAAAGTGTCATATCAGTAAATCATTATTATCTCTAAAGAATTTTAACATCTAATAATATTTTCTGGCTTTAAATAACCTGAAAAAGGTTGATAAGCTATAAAAAAACAAATCAATCAATAAATATATTGGTTGATGTGTTCTTTGTGAAGATGCATACATGTGTTTACAGTGTTAATTCAATTGTTGCTTTGAATTTACAGTCTACCTTATTACTAAAAAGAAGCGTCTTAATATAAATATTGGGGGGGCACTCTGGATTTTGCCTGAGAGCCAAGAGGGCAGTAGCTAAAAATGTTTAGGAACCACTTGTTTGCTGTGATATTTTCAATGAGTGTGTATTGCATGGAACTGGCATCTAGAAATGTGTATAGGGTCCAAATAGTTGGTAAGGTATTGTGGTGGCTAATATTTGCCATTTTATCTGGGATATTGATATTTAAAAGGTGTTCATAACAATGAATACTAAGGGCAAACAGGCACTTCTTTATTCTTGTTGTCAAACATCTATAAATACTGTTTATATTTGTTGTGTGAATACAGTGGGTCCCTTTGTGATTGGCTAAGGACACACATATAATCAAGTAAGCTGTAAAACATGCTGGCAGTTATTATGAAACACCTATAAAATTGAGCTGTAACAGCTTCAAAAAAAGTACCTACTATCCAGATGTAAGGAAAATGAAAAGAAATAAAAATTTTCAGGGTTAAGTGCCATTCAGCTGGAAAGTAAGGAATTCTGTTTGTGGGCCTATATATCCAGGATGCATTCTAAAAGACTCAGAAGTCATCTGTTGTCATGTAGATATGAACACACTGGGTGGAAGGGAAGCAGTTAAAAATGTGTCATGTTGTGATATCACAATAAGAAATGGGCAGCCAAAGTTCCTGTTGCTTGAAGCCCGTAGATTTTACCAGGGACTATCTTTCTTCAAACCTCATGTTCTGGTGTTACAGAATCACAAAAGTATTGTATAAAATAATAGAAACCACATCACTTGAGGCCTTGCAACAACTAAAATGGATAGTACATATAACTCAGAGACAATAACAAAGATGTTAATATTTTATACTATTTCAAACACAGGGTTAGGAAGGAAACCCCCATCAATTCTGGAAAGAGCGATAACAATTAATAGACTTGAAAACCTATTTTCCTGATATACTGTTTTAAGAGAACAATTTTATAAATCTTAACTCATGAGAATACTACCTGCTCAAATGTTTTCCTTATAAGGAAACTGTTACTGTTAGCAAGGACAAAATGAACATTTAATTAAACTTTTATCTACTTTTTTGTTATCTTTTTCTTTGATCATCTATGTTGATGCTTACTTCATCTATAAAACCCATAACTTTACAATAAGTTTAAAATGTCATCAACAAATACAACCACTATTTTCCTAGGATTCCTGCAAATGTCTATCTACTTTGTTTTTAATCCCAGTAGCTTTGACAAGGAATCAAAATATTAAGGACCAATGAAACATCCACAACCTTCTACAGATCATATATCTCCAGCTAAATGTATGCAAAACTGAGGTATTTTGTCTAATTATACACTCCCTTTGGTCATAAGAGTGTCATAAGATTGACTCACCCTAAACTATTGACTCCATTAAAATACTGACCCCAAGCAAAACACACTTTTTTTCTGGAACTATACTGGACATTTAAAAGTAATATATTTATTTCTACATAAATATTAAAATTTGTTTGTAGTAATTAATGTGTAGTTTTATTTGTGAAACATTGAAACCATGAATCAAGTAGAATATAACCATGCCTTTATTGTCTCCACACAAAACCCTATGATAGCAAAAAGCTCTTACCTTCATAATAGTAAATAAATCAATGTAAATTTGTTTGTCAGATTACAATCACTTTTATAAATCAAACATTTCATGTGTTAAGGAAAATTGATTGGTAAAATAACAAAGTCATTGTAATACTGGTGCTCAATACTCTGTCCATTAACCTGTTGATGAAAAACACCTTTCACATGTGCCACTTTGTTGCATTTTTATTTCAGTTTACAAAGGTAAAAATGTCAGAATGCATAAACATTTCAAAATGTAAAACTTGACATTGAAAAACCAAGGATAAAGTTTTAAACAAAACACAAATTTTATTTATTTTTTTTGTTTTACATAAACCACTGGTACTGCCCATTTTGAATTGTTAATTTTTCCAGTTACACCCATTTTTTCAAGTCTCTTTACGTCATCACTGACTTGATCCAATGCTGTGAATGATACACTATGTTTTGGTTTATATACTAACATCAACCCTTTTTCACTTGAAATTTTGTTTCAACTTTGGAACATCAACTCAACTCACACAATAGAATATCTGGAAAACATTTTTCAGTCTTCCACATATATTTTTGCAATAAATATTTATAGATAAATCCCAGAATTTGAATAGTTCCAACCAACCATTTGCTTTCCATGTGACTTTGTTGATTATTGTGATATCACTATTGGTGTCTAGTTGCATTTTTACACTCATATATTTTCACATGCACAAATTTTCTTTGGTTTTCTGAAATTATTTTTTCCATTTCAACACTGTGTATAAAATTTTTTCTGTGCTTTAATTTTACAGTGTGATTTTCATATCCTTCTTTTCCACACTTTTAGCACTTTAAATTCTTAAAGTAACAGTCATCTATGAGATGTCACCTTCCCCATCAGAAACACGGAATAGTTTTTCTTTTTCCACATTTTTGTTTGGTTTGTATATAAACATGATCTTTTTCTTCAATTTCCTCCATATCGCATCTCAGATTTAGGATTCTCTGACACTCATTCTATAGTTCTTGTGTTACTTGTTGATTTTGTTCCAGTTTTGTTAGGATTCTAACATGTATTTCTGTATCATTTTTTGCCATTAACTTTTGAATGAAAATTAATCCATTAAACATATCTGGAGTCAGCTCACTTAATTTGAATCTTTCACATTTCTTGTTAACAATTGCAGCATATGTGACAAAATCTTTGTCTTCTTTTTTCATTAGATTCATATACTTCCAACAAATATTGAATAACAAACTTTTCTTGATAAAAATTTTAACCAGAATATTTACCATTTCTTCAAAGCAAATTTCTCCTGATTTTTTTGTAGTACAAAATTTGAGTATTTTTCATGTTCTACTGGTGCTAACTTACTTAGCAAAAGTCTTGTCTTTTCCTTGTCTTTTCAGTTGCTGCATTCTTTTCTATAAATTTGATCTTTTCTTCTAAAATATGCAGAAAAGATAATTCTATCATCTGAATTAATATGTGAATTCAATTATAGCATTTGTCCCTCCCCCTGTCAGGAGTGAAAGAAATTGGAGAATTTTCAGTTTTCATATGAATTATTTCAATTAACTTTTGTTGTTTCTGGAGTTCCAACAATTGCTGAGTAACTTTAAGAATATCTGTTTTTTTTTCTTTATGCACAGTAAAGAAAAAATTACACCAATGTGATTATAATTTCTCATAGTCACTGCTTTATGTGCATCAAAGCAAAAAGTATTTTTTCCTACTCTGTATAAGTTTTGATTCCTCATCACCACTGTTATAATTTACTACCAATGAGTATAATGTTATGTCTCAACTGACTTCAATGGTACTCTAGCAAACACTTTATTGAAACATTGTTGTTCTTCATTTAAGGCATGTTGCCTAGTTCATTTGTGTTAATGAGGATTTAATATTTACTCTACAATAGAATGTCAAAAAAAAAAAAAAAAAGCAGAGCAGTATCAGTTGCATATTATTTTATTTTTATTTATTTATTTTTTCAGCCACTAGTGTTAATTACATCATGACCAGTCCTGCTTTATAGTTTGTGTCTATCTGCATTCTTCACTGATGATGAAATTTTTTTGCAAGTTTTTCCCACTGTAGGATTACCCCACTGGTCTGTTATAGAATTTCTCTTAACCACCACTAGATGGCATTGCTGAAAGCAGTATACAAGAAAAGGGTGTAAAGTGTCATTTTTTTTTTACTTATTTTAGCTTGTTGTGGATATTTGCTTCTGGCTCAATTAAAAGCAACAGCAACCAAAATTTTCACATGTAAATGACAGGTTATCATCATTAGTAGAGGTAAAAGGAAATGAAATAAATTTCAACATGTAAATGTTTTCATGTATTTTTATTAAACAAATAAAGGATTAGCAAAAGAAGAGAAACTGTGTTAATGTGTACATAACTGAAAAAAAAGAAAAGACATTAAAAATATAGATGGGAACTGTGTGTGTGTGTGGGAGGGATATGCACATGTGGGTGTAATGATTCAATTGTTAATAGGCTGGGGGAAAGTCTACTTTAGTTGATTTGCATGTCGACACTGCTACTTCTTGGAGCAAAAGAAAGAAAGAAAAAAGGAAGATTCTGTTTCTTCTTTTTTTTTCGTTAAAATGCATTACCTAACAGCATCTTGGCAGACCAAGAGAGAGTAATCTTAACAAGCTACAGGTTACCTTATAGATGTGTTTCATTTTCCACTTAGGAGACATTTCAGTCGCCAGCTAAACTCATGTCACATTGAATACAACACAGAATTATAAAACAATAAGCTTATTTGATTATACACATGCATATCTAATAATTCTATCAAACAAAGAATTCTTTTGAAAATGTAAGACTCTCACAATATTTTATAGGAATTTTGCCTACAATGACTGCTAAAAACCTCTTCCTGTCTAAATTTATAGATAAATGCGAGAGGTTCATGATGAGATTTCTTCATAACCAATAAAGCTGAACCACTTTTCAGTTTCATTTGCTATAATTTTGTTCTTTCTTGCCTTGAAGTCAGAACAGTACAATCACTTGAATTTATCCTTTTTTGTGTGTGTAAACACCATTTTTTTTTGTGAATTTTTTGTCTAATTACTATTGCTTTGCCTAGTTTTGAGTTGCAGAAACATTGTTTAGTATATTTTACCATTCTTTTTTTCCTTTTCTTACTGTTTATTGGAAACTTTATCAATTCTATTTGTTGGGCATTTGTGCTAATTACACTTAACCATGAATAATTACTCCACATTCCATTAAAGACATTTTTTGTCTCAATTTAGTTTGCTCATACAATAAAATATGTTACTAATTGTAATTATGTTCATTTCTCATACTACTGTACATTTTGTCAACATCAATATACTCTTTCAACAATTTGGGTAATCCTACAACACAATAAGATATTATTTGAGTTCTGATAAATTGTGGGAAAAACAATGTATTGTGTCAGATACATTTTAGACAGATTCTGAATATTGAATTTGACACAAAATTGGTCAGAATCTTTTATCAAAAAATTACCTTTTCAAAAGATTTATTTATTATTTGAACCATAGTAATGGTAGGTTCAATTCCTGGACTGGACAGTGTGGACTTGTAATCAATGAAAACAGGATGAGCAATAACTGAACGGTACTAAAAATAAGAACTAGACAAGATATTGTGACAAGTAATTGTGAGTTCAATTCCTGGATTGGGCAGTGGAATGAGAGCAGTCTACCTCCTTAGACTAAATAAAGGGTTCAGTTCAGAATTTTTTGGAAGTTACCTGGATTGATATACATTTGATGAGGTCAGGGGTCACAACAGGTGAAAAGTTGTAATAAAAATAAGAAAGACGAGGACAATCGTCTGAATGTAAATAGTGTAAATAATAACTCCTTATCCGATAAATTCAGATGGAAACTATTTACATTTATTTAATTATATCAATAAATGTTTTTTACTGCTTAAAATTATGCTGTTACATGAGCATTCTGGAATTTTTTTTATTAAATAATAGCAATATTTTAATGCTTGAGAAATGTAAAGTTTAAAAAAAATTGAATGAACAATATAAAAGTTTTTGATGATGGAAGATAGTGTAGTGGGACATGGCCTAATATCCCACTTGTTTTAAATTTCATGGCTAAGGTGAATAACAACAAACACATGGACAAATAATGAACAAAGAACATTCCAGATTTTGGTAACAAATATTTATATTCATAACATGTACAAAATACAAAGTTGAAAATATATGCCGAGAAAGTGATGAGAGAAAGTAATTGCGACTTTAAAATTAATTGTTCATGAGTAGATGTAAGAATAAATTCTCTCTCTTTTATCTTCAATAAAAAAGTATGTACACAAATCAGTTTGTTGAAAAATGGTTGCTTGAAAGTGAGTTCAAAGGTATATATAGAAAATGTTAAATGATTGTTCCTTTGAGAAAATTAATATAAATGTGTGAGTGAGTGAGTAAATATATTAATTGTATGAGTGAGTGAGTATGTTGCAATTTTGATATGTGTTAAAAGTTATTAACTTGGCAAAATTCAACAAGTCATAGTTGCGCGGACTTCAGTGACACATGGTTGATGTTAAAATTCTCACTGATGATTTTGATGTAGGTTTCCTCCTTTCATGCAAGTCAGGTGGATCAAAATGAAGGTTGGAATTTTTTATCCAAGTTGATCTAAACATGTTCTATCACATGTTCTTATGTGTATTCGGTTTATTAGCCAATTAGCAAAGATTTACGTGAGCTTCCAATTTACAATTTTCAATCCAGCATCCATGCTAAACAAATATGAGTTATCATTCAGAAGTAAGTTTTGTGCTAATGTAAATTTTTTTATTGGGACTCATGACGAGTGATATATAAATTGTATCTGCTTTTTTAATTAAACTTTGCAAGGTTGATTCTACAATACTACCTTAGAAGATCCTAAAATTTCTTTGTTGAGAAGTGCTACTTAAAAGCTTTAAATATAGTAATCTTGATGTAGTTTAGCAGGTCAAGGGACATGCCTGCCAACACTAGTTGTCAGAGTTGATTGTTGTTTTTCTTGTGTATCTTTTTAGGGTTCATATCTGTTGTGTTATCCTCCATAGTGTCAAGGAAATTGATCTTTAGTCGATCAATACTGTTATCTCTTTTTTCTATTGACTAATAAAGTTAAGTACTTTGGTTGTCATGCAATCACCTTGAACAGGCCAGAGTAAGTGGCTGAAAGTAGCTTTTTTACACCATCCCTGCAAGTTTGTAATGATTCAGATAAATAAATGATTTTGTCTTGTGTGTGTGTGTGTGTGGGTATAAACTCTAAATCAACCATTCATTGCTTTAAGTCTTGCACAAATTGTTTAGTGGGTCTAATTTGTAAGTTACTCTCTATGAACTGATCATATAGCGTTAATGAGCTAACAAAGACTAATTCAGTTGTCGAACGTTATGTTGCATATCAATAACATAATGAAGGGTCATTTTTTAACCCATGACTGTGAATTATTGGTTGCTGTTAAAGAAGTCTTCAGTTGTCTATGAAGCCTCTCAACTAAGCCATTTGCACAGGGATATATTGTTGTTGATATGTGCTTGGCACTAAGCAAGTTTAAAAATTCCATTCATAATACTGATTAAAATTGGATACCTCGGTATGTAGTGATGACCGATGGCCATCCAAAAATGGATATTAATTCTTTTAAGATGGCTTGTGCTATGACTTCTGCATTGATAGTTTTTAATGGTGTGGTTACTGGTCTTGCGTAAAGTGATCAACAATATTAAGTATGTATTGGCAGCTGTCCGCTCAGTTGACACAGATGTGCTTAAAGTGACCATCAGGGAGTGGAAATTGACCAAATGGAGATCTGGTATGGTGTTTTGTATTTTGACACTTGATGCATGACTGTGTCTATTGTTTGATATCTGTAGGCATATTAAGCCAGACAAATCTTTCAGCTATTAGCTTGGTCATAGCTCTATGTTCTGGGTGTGATAATGAGTGAAAGTGGTCAAAAATACTTCTGTGCATCGAAGCAGGGACATCAGGACAGGAAAGATCAGTTCTGACATCACAGTATATTTTCGTTGTGTTGAAAGGTAGATTATTTTTCCAATTGTAAGGATGAGTCTCACTGAAGAAGACCAGAGCGTACAATGACCGAAATGTTGTGGAAATGCCAACGAAGATGAGGACAATAGTCTGAATAATGTAAATAGTGAAAATACAACCTCATCTCAAAAATATACACAGATATTAAAATAACAAATTGAAGAATCCTATGTTTTTAGTTGAATTTTTGTTAGTCAATGAAAAAATTGAAAGTGTGAAATCTAAATGTTTTTCAATTTCTTGTTTAAATTTTTGGTACCTATTGGTTCTAGCAGGAATTACTAACTTGAATGTTTATTTTAATTATTTTTTCTAATTAGACTGGGTACATTTTATAAAAAATAAACTAGAAGAAAGAATGCATTTCTAGTTGAAACCAGTCATGTGTGTGCCAATAAAAAATAAAAATGTAAAAAATGTGTATCAGTTTCTTGAGTTCTTTATTTAATAATTCTTGGGATCTACTGGTGGTTCAAGCCAAAATTATTATTGAACATTTAGTTTAATTATTTTTTAATTAGACTGGGTACATTTTATAAAGAATAAAATAAAATAAACTAGAGACAATACATTTTTAGTTGCAACCAGTCACATGCGCTCCAATAAAAAATAAAATAATTATAAATAAAAATGTGTGTCAGTGTTTTCTTTAATTCTTGGAGCCTATAGGTTCTAGCAGATATTATTATTACTAACTTGAACAGTTAGTTTAATTATTATTATCTTTTTAAAAATTAGACTGTGCATATTTTATGAAAAAAAAAAAAAACTGAAGAATATATTTTTTTAACTTTTGTGTGTCAATAAAAATTTTTAAAAAATGTACACAAATATATGTTAGTTTGTTTTTTTAAGATACTGTTTACATTTTTATTATCCAAAAATATTTTACTTTTAAACACTTACTTTAATAACTGTAACTTTTAAAACCTTAAGAATTTAACAATAATGAAAAGTTAACATAACTAAAAAAAATCAAGTGAAATCGAGAACCCTGATTTGGCTATTAATAAAATTTACATGTATTAAATTAGCATAAATTTAACATTTATTTAAGTAATAAATGTTAGATTTATGCTAATTTAATACATCTATTATTTTATTTACCCTTTTCTTTCGTTATTCTCACTGTAAACTTTAAAGGCAAAATAATTAGAAATTTCTGGTCCTTTGGACAATCAAACAGAAAATGTTATTTCAAAAAAAAGCTGTCATTGTTATTAGAAAATATTCTTAAAATCTTTTTCCTGTTTCTTTTGTGATACAAGAATTCTACACTTTTACTTACAAATTCTTTAGCTGCCAAAGGAACAAATGAGTTAACCAATGAAGCAGTTCTTCAGCACCAACATTACTTAATCCCAAGTTCAGTAAGATGGTCATGTGGAGAAGTCAACTTCTGTCATCCAATTACAGTGAAAAGCATTCACCCTCAACAATAAAAAAAACTGGTACAAGAGAATAAATTAATATGTAAAAGAAAGGTAAGAAGGCCCCTAAGAACTGCAACAGTTTTTGACTTCACCCTTCCAAGAGCAAGTTAGCATAACTTCCCAAGACAAATCTCTAGGTGAATCAGCCACTACTGAATAACCATCTGCTTCACAAATGAAGGCACTGGAAGAAGTCCTTGTGAAACTTCATATCCTTTTATGTTGTTTTTTTTGCACTTTTTTCGGGTGGGGTATAATGGGATTTTGCCTAATGTTTAGGTTGTTTTGATGTAATAATTATTGCTTCCATTACAATTAATTTTCATTTACCACAAGATGACGTTACATTTGTTAGAATTTTTCAGTTGTGTGAAGCCTACATTTTTAGTTATACAGTTAGAATTGGCTTCTAGATAGCAAATTTTCTAATTTCTAATGAAGTTTGAATGGTCATAACTCAGTAGCTAATTGAGCAACCAAAATAAATTTAGTACCATTGTTTACGTTCTGAAAAAATATATATATGCCTATATAAAAAGTTTTTAGATATAATGAAAATAAAATTTTGGTTTGGGATACCTAGTTTAATATTTACCTAGATACCATAGGTAGGCAATATATGAAATGTAAATAGTAGTGATTCCTACCTTTCTTGCATGTATTTGTGCATAAGTCAATACAAGTAACCCAACTGGAATTACAATTCTGCTCTCTGATTTCTTATACCAAGCCACTATCCTATCCTTTATACTACCTACACATCCACTACATGTCCGAAACCGTTGTGTATGGAAACTGAAAATTTTTTCAGTTTTTCCATATATGCATGCATTTTTCTGACCACAAGAACACTACCTTCCAGATGTGTGAGTTTCATCTTATATTTGAGTAGAAGTAACTTTGTCTCCTTTGGGTCTGTCTAATGAAAGTGTTCTTTTATCTCTCTCTTTTTTCTTGCATGAATGAAGTTAATTAACATTATCTTGTAGCACATTGGATTATGGTTTTTGAATGCATTTCAATCTTTCAGTGACAGCTGGTTTCTCCATACAACATGATAGATAATGCCAATTTATGACTAATACACAAATCAAATTTTTCATTGTCAGAAAATTTAAAGATTTTTACTAAAGAAATTATCATCACTTTATTTGCCTTAGAATTTGTTATGTGTAGGTAGCATTTAAGAACACTGGGAAAAGTGTGAATCATTATTTCTACAAAATGTCAGAGTGTTTTGCACCTCATTGTGCAATGTTATAGCTAGTTAGTTTAAAGTGGCATTTATATTTATGCTAGCATCATAGCCCAGCATTGCCCATGCAACTTAGAACATTTTAGTAGTAGAAGATACCAATGAGAGGAGTAGATGGAAATCATTTATTGAAAGTTCAAAAGGAGAGCTGAGGCTGTTAGTAACCATTTTAAGAAGAAGGCATTGAATGCATATTGCTGTAGTATTCGAACGGAGTATAAAGTTTTAGTCCCGGTCATATTTTTGTCTCCTTCTAAGAGGAGTGGGGGTTTTGTTTTAAAATTACAGGGAAAAATATTCACATTTTTTTGTTGACCAAATGAATTTCTAAAACGTCGAAATAAAAATTAAATATAAAGACTATTTTTTTTTAGTCGCGTTTGACAGGTGTGATTTGATTTCTGTGACGTAATTTAGCAACCATCTTAGATCTTAGATGTTTTACGCAGCAAATGTAAACAATCAGCCACATTGGCCAAAAAGTGCGAAAGGGAAAATTTGCTAAACTTAAACTCAAAAAGTATGTGTCGACTTGGCTTCCCTGTAGATATGTGGCCTTAGAAAGTTTGAATGGTGTAGCTTAAAAAATGTAGGCGTGCATAGGAAACAGTAACACACAAACTCACAGATTGCCTGAAGAACCTCCGCAACTAACACACAGGCACATGTTTTTATTTCTTTGTAATTGTTTCATTTCTCTTTTGTTCTTAATTGTATCACACTGATTACAAAAATGAGATCTAATATAAAACTTATTCATTCATTTATGAAAAATCAATTTTTCATTTTACTCACAAAAATGTGTAAAATGTACAATGTTAGCATCACACAGAAAAGTTTTAACTGATTTAAACATTTATTACTTCATTTTAAAAGTTAAAAGATTCAGTTCAGAATTTCCTGAAGATTACCTAGATTAATATACACCTAGGGAAAGCTTGAGGATACAATAGCCTAAGCATTGTGATAACAACAACAAAGATGGGGACAATAATCTGAATATGAATAGTGTATGTAAATAAATGGTTCAGTTAAGAATTCCTTGTAGGTTACTCAGATTGATATACATCTGAGGAACGCTGGAAGGTTGCAATGGCCAAAATGTGATAAAAATAACAAAGATGAGGACAATAGTATGAATATAAATAGCATATATAAATAATGGGTTCAGTTAAGAATTCCCTGGTTGTTACCTTGATCAGAGCACACCTGATGAAAATCGGAACACACAATGGTCAAAACAAAAAACAAAAAAGAGGCAGACTATAGTATGAATATAAGTAGCGTATATAAATAAATTGTTCAGTTTAGAATTCCCTACAGATTATCCAAATCATTAGACAGCTGATGTTGTGATAAAACAACAAAAATGAGACAATAGTCCAAATGTAAGTAATATAAATAATAACTTCTATGTGGTATTGTAGTGAACAAAACAAATTCAACATTCAAATCTGCCTCATTGGTTTTGTTAGAAAAAATAAAAATAAAAAAAATAAAAATACAAATTTTCTGGAATTTACAAACTTTGCATACAAAACTTTTGAATTTGTTTTGTTCACTACAGTATGATCCATTTCCTCTATTAATGAATCAGACCTGAAAACATATATTCAAGAGAACTCTGCTTGTATTCAAAGGTCATTAAAGCTTACATTTACGCCAATGCAAATTATCTCTAACAATTCTACAACATACTTGTCCCAGAAATTCAGAGAAAAATAATTATTATTGGCTTAAAATAAAATTGCGATGTATTATTCAATTTCTTTTAACAAATTAACAATATCACCTCAAGCAAAGTGGTAGCGCCACTGATGTGCAGGGGGGCTACATAGGAGTGAAAAGATTGGAAAAGAGAAAACCGGAAACTGCATCCTAAACAGGAAACAAGAGATGAGCCTCTTCACCTGTTCAATAGATGTGGGTGGAGTGTGAACCGGGCGATAGTTTAGTCTATCTACTCCTCTACTCCAATTGAAAAAAAAAAAAAAAAAGTGAGATGATCGGAAAAGAGAAAACCGGAAACCGCATCCTAAACAGGAAACAAGGGATGAGCCTCTTCACCTGTTCAACAGACATTGGTGGCAATATCTGGGAAGTGTATTAACAGAGGAAGGAAAATGCAATACTGAAATTATAAAGGCACATTGGGATATCCAAAACCTAAGCAGAGTATTAAGAAACAGAAAAACTTTGTGAGAACAAAGGAGCACTGGATTTTTATGTGATATCTGTCCCTCTATATGACAATGAATGCTGAAAAATCTCCTCAAAGATGAAAAAGTGACTTAAAGTAACAGAAATATCATCCTGCAGAAGGATGCTGAGGATACCATGCACTGAATATGTGAGCAATGACTAAGTTTTAGAGAAAATAGAAAAGAAAGGACTTATACATAACATTAGGAAGAGACGCTTGAAATTTTTTGGGCACATTAAATATGCGTTGTGGTGCAGTGGATATTGACTCGGAATGACAAATCAGGGAGCCAAGTTCAAATTCCAGTTGAATTCCACACATTCACTTACGCACAAATACCCTTGGGAAAGGTATTAATCCATCTCTTCCTTCCAGTTATGGGTTAAATAATAGGACAGATTGGGTTCTATAGCCTTGGCTGGCAACTAGTCTACCGCAGAAAGCAATGGCAACATACTGCGGGATAATCTTCTGCCCAGTCAGTCATGTCTCTTTCGAGACATGATCACCCAAAGCATGTATCACGTATGGCACTTAGCTGACTGAATGAGGAAAGAGGGTTTGGAAAATCTGATAATCACAGGACAGACTGAGGAAAATAATGTGTAACATTTTGCACATTTATAAATCTACCATCCATCTGTGCATTGAATGCTGTTGCTATATATGGATGGGTGTTCTTGCTATTCATCTCAAGGTTCTCAACAAAATCCAAAGAAGGATTTGAAATATAATTGGTTCTGACTTGGCATCTTCACTTCAGTCACTTTCTTACTGCTGTGATGTGGTTTCCTTTTGTCTTTTCTACAAATATTTTCTGGGAAACTGTTCTGGCAAGTTTTCTTTTTGTTTTGATGCCCCATCCACATAAATTTAAGCATACTACTAGATTTGTGAACTCCCAATAGTGTTTTGTGTCAATACCCAAAATGTTTGTGAACAACAGATAGTCACTTTGTTCTAAATCAGCTCTGTTCCACGTTGTGTTTCATTGATCACAAAGCTGGTTTGGGTTTAAAGTTGCCATGGTCCTGGAGCTCAGACTCAGCCTAAAGAATATTTGTGTGAAGTTTGGTGAGAATCGGATAAAAATTGTGGGTTTGTATAAAGGACATATAGACAGATAAACAGACACACAAAAACATCTTGCCTTTTATATATATATATTATCGATTTTCTGCACTATTGTAAGAACTGCAACCTTGAAACTTCTGAATATCATTTCTTATGTCTTTGTCTATGAGTGTATCAAATTTGATTAAAATTGAACCACTCCTTCTATAACCCGATTTTTTGATTATCGATATTTATCGGGGGTACCTTGACACAAAACCTAGCTAAGAACACTCGCAGATGCTTATAGTACAACTATGTAAATTTTCAAGAAAATCGGTTCAGCTGTTTCGAAGTCTATAGGTAATGGACACACACACACGCACACACAAAGTTCCATTTATAAATTATATATATAGAGAGAGAGAGAGAGAGAGAGAGAGAGACATGTTCTGTTTGGTATAGTATTTGATTAGAGTATAGCACTCTTGCATGCATACAACTATAATTCCAACCCATTGCTTCAAGTTGATTGATCTGGCACCAGGCTAAATTTGGAGGTTCTTCTAAGGCAGGCAGGCAGTCATGTGGCAGCATGTCTCTCATGTTAACTTACTCACTTTTGAATTGTTGAACCAACTCTACTCAACAGTTACTGAAAATCCACTGACTCTTGCATATATTGAACCTCACATCTAACAGGGGTGGTCGTGACGCACTCTGGATACACTTAGCATTTCTAAATGACCAATAAGGGCTCGACAAGAAAAACCATAAGTTACTCTTCTAATTATCAGCGTCGCAAAATTCCACAAAAAAAAACAAATAAAACTTTATTTCTGGGAATTCTGTCTCTCTTTCTGAACAGGGGATGGCTTGTCCCTAAGGCTCATAAAATTCTTCATGTCAGGGAAAAGTCTGTTTGAAATAAAATCTTTAGACCACTGTCATTTTATCAATGGTCGTTAAATATTTCAATAACTAAGAGACTAATTTTTCATGATAATGGCTATTCCAAACTTTTTGACAGGAATCTTTATCAAAATTTGTTGTCAACACCTAAGAGTCATAAAAAAAACTTTTTTATTTTTCTTGGGTGATCTTAGAATATCCTTCAGCTTGCTTCTAGTGGATGAAGAAGAAAGAGAAAAAATATTCAATTATTATCTCTTTTACCTTCTCAGCACCAGAAATAGTGTTACAGATTGGCATTTAGGTCCCACCCTTTTACTGTTGAAATAGTTTAATGTAACTGCTACTTCTACTGTAACAGTTTCTTTTCTCACGCTTCCTGCTTGTGGAACTCTCTTTTGTTTGTAGCTATCAAGGAAGCAAGTAATCCCCAAAAATTAAAATGCAACATCAATTACAATCTTCTTTTTGAATTCCTTTCATTGTTTATACTTTCTCCAATACCACCTTTACTCAGTCTTTTCTCTCACTGTAACCCCCTGCACACTAGTGGCAGTTCCGCTTTGTTTACGGTGAAATGATTAAAAAAGATGACTTTTCAACATGACTGGCTTTATCTTGATAAATGACAACACCCTACTCTTTGGCCAATCTTTTAAATATAAAATTTTTGTAAATATTTTTGTAAATCTAATAAAGAATTTACATTGTTCAAACTAGTGTCCTCATCTTTATTGTCATATTCATGATGTTCCAGCTGTTGTACACTTCAACCTTCTTCAGGTAACAGGAATTTTGAACTAAATCCTTTATATCAATCACTGAGGTAGATTGTTATTCCTTGAATCATGCCACTTCTAGATGTCATAGTTATCTTGATTTAACTCAACTCTCTAAGATTTTTGTTTGCTACTACTTTTGCCAGGTATTGAACTTAAAACTCTTTGGATCAAGTCACTGGATCCAACTAATGCTTTTATCCACTGGGCCATGTGTTCTTGAGAACCTGAAGAAGGTCAGAGCATATAACAGCTGAAACATTGTGAATATGACAATGAAGATGAAGACAACAGTCCTAAGAAAGTAAATACCTCATCTCAAAAACATAGACTAATACATAAATGTTTATTTATCTGGCATGATCATTGTGGTGCAGTGGATATCGGTTTAGAAGCATTAAAAAAACATCATAAGCTATATTTAAAGAGAATTTTTTTTATGTATACTGTAATGTTATGTTATGAGATGTTAAAATGATGGATATTAATGGTTTTCTTTGGATTTTTTGAATATTTTTGTTGTGTATGTTGGCTAGGAAAGTATTGTTTCTATAATATGAATTGTTTCAAATATAAACTATGATATAGTTTTAAATGCTTAATAATTTCTGTTAATCTTATAAATAATTTGTGAGCATTTTTTCTAGTTATCAAATGATTTTTGTTTATAGATACATTATTGAAAAGAAAATTTTATTTTATCTCTTTGCCTTGATAAAATTCATCACAGGACAAAACGTGTAGGCAAGAAAAATAGTTTTCCTCTTTTCTTCTTTATTTAACCATACTGTTCTTTATCTTGGTTTATAACTGAGTTTACTTTTGCATGGACGTGCTTTGTGGTGCAATGATATCAGCTCGGAATGAGAAATCGGAGAGCCAAGTTCAAATTCCAGTTGTATGACACTTAGCTGGGTCAATTGCTGTTGGTTTCGATCCAGATAGCTGGTCGTAGGTTGACTCTGTTCATGATGATCTTCCTTGTCCCATGTTGTGTTGATTGATCACAAGGAAGTCACGTGAGTTTTCTACTAGCTGACTCTCTGCCGAACTAAACCAAACTGGGAAGTGTGCACACAATTGGATAGTAAAAGAAAGAAATATGGTACCAAAAATAATTGGACTGATGTCTGAAGTGTTATAAAAGAAAGTCTTTATATACAGAAAATAATTCACATTAGTAAAATGATTATTCAGATATTTCCCAATCCCTGCTCATATCAAGCTGATAGTGGAACGAAAGTCTCTTAAGTAAATCAAAGTATAACATTCAGATGTTTATCCTCCTAAGTAATAATTGAGAAATCTGGCTAGCCACAGCACTTTGCTCCAAATGGAGTTCTAAGTTCGCAGCAAGTCTAGTCAACTTTGGTTCTTTATCTCCAGAATGTTGCAGAAATTGCCAAAGTGTTGGGTTATGGGTAGGTTGGCGCGGTTCATCTTCGGAATCAGAATCGAGGTGGATTTCTTGTTCAGGGCTGAATGACTCTCTGTCTTTCGGCACTTGGGACCCTGTATTTATGCCCATGCCATGGTGTGGGGCTGACAGACGCTGGGTGTCTAACCCCTCATCTCAGCAACCAATAGAATTCTGAGGTTAGCTGCTGCTCGTTGTTGCTTTTGGTTTACCCAATGGGACTAGTCTTATTTCCCTGACGTCAATTGCTGGTCGTCTCCCCCTTTCAGGGCGCTGGTTCACAGAACCAATGAGATACCTCTCTGTCTTATGACATCATCTTCCTATACCCTTTTTCTGGGCTGAACTTATCCGGCGAATTTTCATTCTCACGAAAGAATTTTGGGTTTTTTTTTTAATCAATCACTATTAAACTTTGAACTTGTCATAAAAGCCTGTATGATTAAACTTTTCCCTTTTTGCCTGAAACAAACAGACAGGCCACAGGTGGTCTTTGTTTACATTGTCACCTAGATAAGACCCCCCCCCCCCCGCATCTGCATTTCCTATATCTGTATTTTCAGTCAGAGACATGTTTAGAGCTTTCCTTGATGACAGAAAGATATTTTTGTTATCAATTTTTTTTCCTAATTCATGCTAGCCAGACAATTCCTTCCTTTCACTTGTCACCTTGGTGGGTGGCTTGAATCTCTTATTTTCCAGTTTCAACCTTTGTCTAGGGCATCTGGATTGTTTTTACGTTTAATCAAATTATCAATGTCTATTGTTCTGTGTTTTATCAAACCTCAGAAATAAAAATAAATTTATTTCTCTTTTTTTCTTTCTTTCCTTCTCAGGTTTAGAATAACATCAAAGAAAGCAAAACTTGTTGCCTTTCGTTTCTTTTACCTTCGCTCATATTTGGAGAATTAAAAAAATTTCTTCCCAGTATGTTTCCTTCTAATCTATAATAGTAATTCCTTCTGTTTAAAAAATTTTCCAATTATAATTAATAAATAATTAATAAAATTAATTACTTCCGTTCTGCTAAATAGTGTTACAGTTGAATTCGTTGTATTCATTTATGCGTAAATACCCTTGAGAAATGTATTCATCTGTTCCTTCCAGCTATGGGTCAAATAACAGGACAGATTGGGTTCTATAACCTTGCTTGGCAACCAGTCTATTACAGAAAGTAATGGCAACCGACTACAGGAAAATCTTCTGCTTAGTCAGTCATGTCTCGAAAGAGACATGATCGACCAAGTGTGCATCATGTATAGCACTTAACTGAATGATACCTTTGCATATACAAAAGAGAGAGAAGAAGAAAGTAGAAATATAGTTGATTATGTTGGATGATTAGTTACTTTTTCTTTTTACCTACCATGTCCCCACAAGGTGATCCAAGTTCTCTCTCGCATCTTTTGTCAGTCAGTTTCTCACCAATGTGCCATGGCATGACTTCCCTATAAATATTTTTATTGCAAATGCTCTAACAATCTGTTTCCTTTGTTTCCACAATATATGAATTTAGTAATCCACTATTTAAATAGCTGAATGCAATTGCCACTTCTACTCCAGTTTCTTTTCTCGCACTTCCCACCTGTAGAACTCATATTCCATTTACTTACTTCCCTGATAACTGCAATCTTCAAAGATTTAAATGCAACATCAGTTGCCATCTTCTGTCTTCTTAAATCTCTTCATATTTTGTTCTTTCCTCAATCCTCATTTTCATTCTCTGTAACTTCCTGCCGACTAGAGGCATTTCCACCTTGCTTGGGGTGAAATGATTAAAAAATAAATGTTAACTCTGCATTAGCCACCTCAGATTTCCAAAAATGGATAGTACCCCGGCATCTGCTTCCCATAACAACTACGCTGCTACTGCACTACACCACATGCTACACCCCACTCACTATAATCAGGAGAGTAGTGGAATTAAAAAAAGAAGGAAAAAATGTGAAGTTCTTTTGTCATCAAATGCAATGTTTACAAAAAAAATAAGGAATATACGAGAGTCATTCAATAAATAAGGTGAATTTTTCGGTATAAGAACTTCTAATACAGATAGAAGCTTACTTTTTAAAAAATATTTTTCCTTTACTTCTTTTCAAAGGGATTTAATTTTTTTTTGCAGATTGAAAAAAAACTTTGAGAGTTTTGGAGATTAATAAAGATAGCCAACCAAGAAGCATGCTCCAGGATTGAACAGAGGTCAGTTATCAAGTTTTTGGTTGCTGAAGGGTACAAACCAGTTGAAATTCATAGGAGAATGTCAGCTGTGTATAGTGCCACACATTTCAGCCAAAAAATATCTACAAGTGAGCTAAATTGTTTAAAGAAGGACAGAGCAGTGTTGAGGATGAAGACAGGCTTGGGAGGCCTACAGAAGTGAGGTCTCCAGAGGTGATCGAATCAGTCACTGACCACATTCAGTCTGACAGAAGGGTGACAGTGGATGACATTGCAAGGACTGAGCCTATCTGTTGGGACAGCACACAAAATTGTCCATGATGACCTTGCATACTGGAAGACAACGCAAGGCCTCACACAGCAGCCCAAACGGTGCTGACCATCAATGAGCTGGGCTGAGAACTGCTCCCTCATCCCCCTTACAGCCCAGACCTTGCCCCTTCAGACTTTTACCTGTTTGGTTCCTTGAAAGAATTCATGAGAGGCACAAAGTTTGAAAGTGATGATGAAGTCAAAAGTGCTGTGAGCGATTGGCTGAGATATCAGTCCAAAGATTTTTATGCTGAGGGAATACGGAAGCTTGTGCACAGACGGGAAAAGTGTGTGACACAGCTGGGAGACTATGTTGAAAAAGTGAAAAAAAAAAACAAAAAAAAAAAACAAAACATAAAAGTAAGTTTCTATCTGTATTATAAGTCCTTATACCAAAAAATTCACCTTATTTATTGAATGATCCTCATGTGTGTATATATATATATATATATGTATGTATGTATGTATGTATGTATGTATGGGTAGCAACCTTTCTTTTAAGACTGACAAGAAAGGTTTTAATTGTTTTATTCAATTTCTCCAGTATTCTAACATGTTTCTATTTTTGCTGGGGATGAGTAATGTACAAAATATTCCCTAAGTAATTTTTAAAGCACTTTCAGCCATTTCTCTGGCTGTTTCCACTGTTATTGAAAATATGCTCTCACATATAAGATATATATAAACATATTTATATATATCATGACAAAAGTAGCTATTTTGTTTTGACACTACTTGTCTTAAGGGATGGTGCTGATTTCAAGATCAACGCATAACTTGATAAGACAAGTAGTGTCGAAACAAATTAGCTACTTTTGTAGTGATATAAACATATTTATAATAGTATTTGTCTATATTTTTGAGATGAGGTAGCATTTACATTATTCAGACTATTGTCCTCATCTTTATTGCCATTTGTATGACGTTTCAATCGCTGTACACTCCGGCCTTCTTCAGGTGCTAAGAATTTCGAACCGAACCCTTTCTTACAATCAATGGGGTATATCATCCTCATTCCTTGATATACCCCATTGATTGTAATAAAGGGTTTGGTTCAAAATTCCTAGCACCTGAAGAAAACTGCAGCGTACAATGGCCAAAATGTCATACAAATGGCAACAAAGATGAGGACAATAGTCCGAATAATGTAAATACTGTATATTTATATTATAAATTCTAAATAAATATTATTCACTCTACTTTGTATTGAGCACATTTTTAAGAATAGTGTCTTTTGGATACATAATTTTATTCAATCCATACCTACCCTATATATATATATATATATATACACACACACACACACACACATATATATATATATATATATACAAGAAAAATGAAAACTTTTCTTTACCAACATGTCTCTCAAGATGAAACAATTTTTCTTTTTTATCTTATAGCGATGCTTCTTGTTTAATACTTTTCAAATAGATGCCTGCTTTTTAATAGAGTTCCCAAGTTTAACCCTTTGTTGCATATTGGTTACAATTGTAACCTCTCTGTGAAATAATTTATTATTATTCTCTATTATTTTAGAGAAAGGTTATGATTGTAACCAATATGCAACAAAGGGTTAATTCTTTTCTCATTTTTTTCTTTTAAACAAAAAAAAAAAAAAAGAATTCATCAGTGTGGTTAAAGTTCAAAATTTTATTTTATTTTATTTTTTTTAAAATCAAGTTATTCATAATTCCTATATTCTATAATCTGTAGTTTCTCATCCATGCTTAAAACGCAATTTGTTCCTGTATTTTTATTTAACTTTATTATATTCCATTAATGAAGTTAAAATAAAACAAAGTTAAGTAGAAATATAGGAAGATACTTCAGTCTTAGCATAGCAGGGAAAGTACAGATTAAAGAATGAATAATTTTATAAATGTAAGGAATTATGTTAATTTGAACTGTGGGCATATTGACAGTGAATGTCTGACTGCTGTCAAATCAGTCAGGTTTCAGTCCCAGCTTGAGGCAAAAACATGCACACACACACACACACACACAAAAAGAACAAAAACACAAGAAAATTAAGAAAAAGATCAACAAAATTAAAAATTTTTTATTTAATATTATAGAATAGAAAGGAAAAAATAAAAAATAAGAAAAACATTTTTCCTGATAATTTGAATTTTTTTTGGAATGTTCACAGCAGTTTTTAAATTTCTTTTTGTCAAATTTCAATATGACTGACAAAACTTATGATTCTCTTAAGGAGATCTTCAGCAAAGGAGAATAAGGAATGGATACTTCAGGTTAGATGTAATCCAACCCTGAACAATGATTGTCAGTGTATATAGCATACACATACATTTCAGTTTATTTGTGAAGATATTGTCAATTGGTTGGCATGTATATGGTTTTATGAGCCTATCATGCATATCATTAATCAGCAAATATATTTCTGTGGGTTGTTTTTTTTAGTTTGTATTTACAGTTTTTTTCACCCCTCAAGAAATTTCCACAAGAATCTGTGTGGGATGAAAAACATAATTATAGAAATGCATGATTTTTATCACCCAGGACCATAAAATCCAAGATACACAAAAGAAATGGTTTTAGAACAGTTCAAAATTATAAAAATGTTAACTAGAATTGTCCAGGTTGAAATGAGAAGAAATAAAGCATAGAAAGGAAATCAAATCTTCGAATAGAAACAACTGCTAAAATATACAAAGTGGAAACAGCAGTTTTGTGTTATAAATTATTTAAGTTATGTGAGTAAACTGAGAATGTTTATTAACCTAATGTTCTAACTCTAACAAAAAAAAAAAAATTCCTCAGTTCGGTAAAGCTTACGGCATCGTGAAGAGGGGAATTTTATTCCTTCACTAGCAGAAATATAACCTGACTTCTGTTTAATTCTAGTATCTAGCTGCTTTTTGTACCTCTATATAGAAAGTCTACTTTGCTGGTTTTATACATGCATTGGGATTCTTTTTTGCCCTAAGAAGCACAAAATAAACCTTATATAAAAACTTTAATGCATAGGGCATTGATAATCTGTTCTGAAGAGTTCCTTGATTGTGTGATTGGTTTTATAACCAGAACTTTATGCAAAAATGGGTATTCACCAATTGTTGTCAATTCGGTGATTAATGACAAGATTGCTGACTTCATAAAGACTAAGCTAGTTATTATAGTAAAATGTCCAGTGTATTTAAGACTTCTGTGGATTGGAGATAAGGGTGAAAACCTTATTAGGCAAATTTGTTTAGATGTGCAGAAGAGTTATTTTTCTGCCGAGATGCATGTTATACTTAGTACTAAAATGAATTTATCTTTTAGTCAGAAGGATGTTCTCCCCACTTATCAAATAAGTTTTGTAGTTTATAAATATGATTGTAGCTGCAGTGTCAGTTACATAGGTTGAACTACTCAGCTGATGCTAGAATTAAACATGTTCCACTGAAAATCAGGAACCATACCTGGCAACAAAATGAACGCATCCTCAATACTTATTGTTCCTTAATTTGTGAACATCTGATAAATAGCAGAATGTGTGCTATGGAATTTAGTGTGGATTGGTTTTCTAGCCAATTCACATTCACTTTTTCATTTGAAAATACTAGAGTCGATTTACATCAGGACTTGCAGATCCTCACTGTGAGAACAGTGTTTACTGGGCCTTGCTATGATCAGTTTCTCGTAGTTAATTCCTCCTTTCCCATCATTGACTAATTCACATCTCATATTTATTATATTTTACTCTAAGTTCTCCCGATTAAAAAACTTTGATGAATGGGAGTTAAACTGGTTGTTTTTTTTTTTACCTCAATTTAATTGTTTTTTTAATCCCTCATTATGTATTGTAGTGTTAAACTTAAGACTTTTAAAGTAATACTCAAGTTTTGTACCACTAAAAATCTGTATTTGTCTATACTTCTGAGATGACATAGTATTTACACTATTTACATTATTCAGACTATTTTCCTCATCTTTGCTGCCATGTTTATGATGTTTTGGCAGTTGTACACTCTGGCCTTCTTCAGATGCTAGAAACTTCGTGACTTATGATAACTGGGGTGTATTCTCATTTAATGTGCAATGTCACTTCTGGTAGCCATGAGTTATCTCTCTTTAACTTAACTCTTCTAAGTTATTTGTTCACAACTGCTGTAGTCTGGTATCGAACTTACAACTCTTTGGATCAAGACATGGATATCGATGTTGGTTAGTTCCAGTGACTTGACCCAAAGAGTTGTGAGTTCCTATACCAGTAGTGAATAAATAACTTAGAAAAGTTAAAGGGAGATAACTCATGGCTACCAGAAGTGGCATCACACATGGAATGAGAATGATATATCCAAATGATTGTAATAAAGAGTCTGTTCAAAATTCCTAGCACCTGAAGAAAGCCAGAGTGTATAATGGCCAAAAACGTCATAAACATGGTAGCAAAGATGTAGACAACAGTTCGAATAATGTAAATAGCACTAAAAATATGTTATCTACAAACTTGTCAAGCCTTGTCAATACCTAGATGTGTAGTGGCTTGGGAATACTGGGTGCTATAAGATTGTGCAGTTGGTATAATAGATAATGGCTTGGATTTGATAATCAGAGAGCTGAATTCTAATTACCATTTGGTTTGTTATGTTCACTTAGATGGGAAAAGTATGAATCCAACCCTTCTTCCTCCAGCTATGGGTTAATTATCACTAAATCATAATTACCCCCTCTCTCCACAAAAAAAGCAACTAATAAGGATCTTTACTCAAATTTCACTAAAATAATTCCACTGCTGGGGTCAGTGTGTCACTGGTATAAGCAATTCAAGAAAAAAAAGTAGCAAATATATTAATCAAATCAACCACATTTCACAGTATCTCAGGTAACACAAGCAATTCTATATCTTATAGAATCATTTATTCTTGAACCATGAATTGTGAATTGTTTCATGGTTGCTCTTTTTCTCACTGACCCTACTATACTGTGACTAAATAAATAAAAAAAACAGTAGACAAAATTAAAAACAAATAATAAGCCTATGAAAAATTAAAAATATAAATGGTAACAATCAAACCATTGCTCCCTATATTAGTAATTATATATACCTATAACCAAAGTGGTGCTGAACCCTTTTCAACAAGATTAAAAATTAAAAAAATAAAAAGTTTTTTTGTTTTTTTTTTACAACTTACCAAACTTTTGCAGGTTGTTTAAAGCCAGAAAGTATTTTTTTATTGCAAGAATCTTTTGATAATAAAGAAGTTAAAAATTGGAGGAAGAGAAAGGAAAGTCATAAGACGAGCCAATATGATAAAGCGGTTTATTTTATTTTATTTCTTAATATATATATATATATATATATATATATATTTGTTGGTTTACTTTCTTTTCTTCAAAAAGACACCCCATCTTGGCCGTGTATGTAGGAATACCAGTACAACCAAGCATACCCAATCTATAATATCGAATAGCCCAAGTGAAATCTTGATTAATTACCTTTTCTGGGGAACTTATATAATGCACGTCCTAAAGCTAGTAGCAGTTTTTTTTTCCTTTCTGTGTGCAAGCCAAATACTGATCTTATTTGGTTGGGTTGCCTATTGAAGAAGTCTGTTGTTTATTGAAACTCGAAACTTCTAATGACATGGGAGCAACAACACTGACGACGCACCTGGATTCGGCACTTTAAGGTGTATTTTAATAATAATTGAGATTATGATTTATTGATATAAATTCAGCTACTTAACACATAGCCGAGGGAAAAGAGGTAGAATCATATTTTTTCCAAAGGTATTTGCATCTAAGTGAATATACAGAACCTGACTAGGATTAGAACTCAGCTTTCTGATTTCCAAATCAAAGCTATCTATTATACAACCCACATATTCAAGTTACAGTACCTGGTATTACCAAATGGTCACCCACCTAGGTAATCACCAGATTTGATATTGTTTAATTTTGGTGATCATATGAGAACTGGTGGGTGTTATTTTAAATTAGAAAATTTTTTAAATTTGCTGTTTGATCCTATTTTAATAAATGAATCAGAATGTTACTACATATTTATCAATCATTCAGTCAGATTATTTCCTCTGAATATAATGAGATATTCTGTTATTAACAAGTAATATTATTCAGACACCAATAAGGAAACAAGCCTTGAATGCTTGTAAAAAAATATTTCATTAGTAAATGGGAAATTGAATTCTTGGGATTTTTTAAAAAGATTTTATATATATATATATATATATATATATTTTTTTTTACTTTTAATGCTTTAAAAAGCAGAATTTGTTCAAACTAACAAGTTTATCTGTACATTTAGTTTGTAACAAACTAAATGTACAGATAAAAGAAAAAGTATAAACCTGATGTAATTGTTTAAATATTGTCATTTTTTTTTAAGTATATGTAAACTAATATATATATATATATATATATATATATATATATATATATATATATAAAAGAAAAATTAATAATCAGCAATAACAGAAATATGGTCAGCAGTTATTTTTAAGATTTGATTTCCATTTATAAGTAAAAAAAAAATAAAAGAAAAGCTATTTAAGAGGTCACAAGCTCAAAATATAAATTTCCATCATAAAGAAAAAATAATCAGGCAATCTTGCATGTAAATAATGAATAAAATATATACACTACTGATTTTAAGAGGTTATTTTGAAATGTGTATGTATGGATGTACTTAACAGCTTTAATGATTGGAATTCACATGCACAGTAAAGTCATTGAACTGAAAGAAACCATTTCAGCTACTAATCTTCAATCAAATAATAATGTTCAATAATGTATCCTTGGTTATTTGGGATATTTATTCAGGAATTAAACAAAAGCAAAAATAGAAGAACAAAAATATTTTCCACTTTCCAGTTACCTTAAAGCTTTTTGGTTTTTCAAATATTAAGAATAAACCCCTCAAAAAAACAACAAAAAAAAACAAAAAAAAACAGACAGGCATAATGAAAAAAATGGATAATTTTCCAATTCAGCATATTTGTTTATAAGCAAAAAAAAAAAAAGCACTCTACATATTTTTTCAATCCTGGGTTAAAAAGCAATCGGAGTCTAACCGTACTGATGAGCTGTGATACAGTGAAACAGATCTGTCTGCGGATGACTATATATATATATATATATATATATACATATATGGGATAATATGATATATAAAATTCTACATATCAGAACTATGTTAGACAATTTGATAAAGTGTAATGCTTTTCATCCCCTAGGACATCATCAGACTAAAATATAAAAGTGAGTGTCAGTTAAAATTATGTACCAAGGGGAAATGCTGAATTTGAAATCAGCTATACTCTGTGTCCAGACAAGTTTTGAAAAAAAAAAAAAAAAAAAAAAATTAAAAGTCAAAAATTAAATTTCAGCATTTCTACATTTTCAGCTTCCACTATGTACATAATTATAACCAAGGTTCCTGTTTATACTCTTCCCTCCTACACATAATTCATTATATGAAAAAATGACTTCAGTTTGATGAGGTCCTTTTAGAGAAAGAAACACATTACAGATTTTTTCCCCACTCTGTAGTGTGTCTTTTTATATGTATATAAATATCAAAAACAATATTGCGAAAAAATATGGAAAAAGTTTTGTTGTGATGTGCTTTTATCCTTTAGGACTTTATTTTTTTACATTTTGATTTATATATAAGAAAGCAATTTATGCCTACATTTTATATTTAAAATACTTAGTTTAAAAAAATTTAATAAATATAGATATTTTTGTAAGAAACTAAATATTAACTTGTTGCAAGTTAAAATATCAAATTTAGTCATTTGTCTTCAATAACCATAAAATTTTCTAACAAATCATTACAACACACAAAAGAAAACAATTTAAAGATTAAATCAAAGAGTAAAAATTAGAATAAAGGAAGTATTAATCTTTATTTTTTATCCAAAAATATCAAATGCTTGGGTTTTGAGTTCAAAGTAATCTAAAGCAGTGGTTCTTAACCTATTTTAAGTCAAGGTCACCTTTAAATACTAACCCTTCATATAAGGACAGATGAGCAGATACTGTATTTTTCATAACACTTGTACGTGCATTTTCCATACTGCATCCTCGCATCACTTTTCAGCCAGCTTACCAAACTTTTGCAGGTTGCTTAAAGCCAGAAAGTATTTTCTTATTGCAAGAATCTTTTGAGATTATGATTTATTGATATAAATTCAGCTACTTAACACATAGCCGAGGGAAAAGAGGTAGAATCATATTTTTTCCAAAGGTATTTGCATCTAAGTGAATATACAGAACCTGACTAGGATTAGAACTCAGCTTTCTGATTTCCAAATCCCAGCTATCTATTATACAACCCACATATTCAAGTTACAGTACCTGGTATTACAAAATGGTCACCCACCTAGGTAATCACCAGATTTGATATTGTTTAATTTTGGTGATCATATGAGAACTGGTGGGTGTTATTTTAAATTAGAAAATTTTTTAAATTTGCTGTTTGATCCTATTTTAATAAATGAATCAGAATGTTACTACATATTTATCAATCATTCAGTCAGATTATTTCCTCTGAATATCATGAGATTAACTTGTTATTAACAAGTAATATTATTCAGACACCAATAAGGAAACAAGCCTTGAATGCTTGTAAAAAAATATTTCATTAGTAAATGGGAAATTGAATTCTTGGGATTTTTTAAAAAGATTTTATATATATATATATATATATATATATTTTTTTTTTAAACTTTTAATGCTTTAAAAAGCAGAATTTGTTCTTAGATATAACAATAAACTAAATGTACAGATAAAAGAAAAAGTATAACTTAATGTAGTTGTTTAAATATTTTTGTTGTGGCGCAGTGGATATAGGCTCGGAATGAGAAATTGGGGAACCGAGTTTGAATTCCAGTTGAATTCCTTGCATTCACTTATGCGCAAATACCCTTGGGAAAGGTATTAATCCGTCTCTTCCCTCCAGTTATGGGTTAAATAATAGAACAGATTGGATTCTATAGCCTTGGTCGGCAACCATTCTACCGCAGAAAGCAATGGCAACCTATTGGGGGATAATCTTCTGCCCAGTCAGTCATGTCTCTTTTGAGACATGATCGCCCAAGCGTGTATCGCACATGGCACTTAACTGACTGACTGATCCTCACATCACTTTTCAGCCAGCCACACTTGAAAGAAATAGTGGTCAACTAATCCTCACCAGATGAGAAGATAAGCAAGCCATGATAAACCATGGAAAATGAGAATCATCACTTGCTCTAATGGAGTGGCAAAAGATAGCGGTCATGCAGATAATGATGACACACATTTAGATGGTAAACATGGACCCAACAGCAAGTCAAGAGATGCCTCATAGTCAGCAGTGTAAGTAGTGGCTGGGTGCATTTTCTTTTATTTTTCTCAATGGGAAACCATTGATTAGAACAGAAGCTGTATCATAAACATAAATTTTAATTTTTATCTGATCCTCACTAACCTCCTGAAACCCATCCATGGACCACAGGTTAAGAAGGCCAAATCTAAAGGAGGGTAACTACCATTAGGGTGTTTCAATGGTATTTTTTGGACCTTGATACAGGCCTGCAAAATTAAAAAAAAAATATGAAGAGACACAATGAATGCAGAAAATTAGCTATGGTTAGTAATAATAAATTAGTATTAGCGGGAAAGAAAGAGATATAGAGAAAGGGATGATGAGAAAATTCTTTTTTTCTATGTAAAGTTAAAAGGATTAGTTGCATACAAAAATAGTGAAATGTTGGTTGAATAAAGTCATTCTTCCATAAAACTGGTGTTTTTTTTGTATGCAATCAGTTGCCAAATTTATTCTGATGAACACAAAAATCAATAAAATATTTTAAAAACCTCACACTTGATACTCTTGCAAGCCTCCTGTGGTCCTTAGGCCATATTTTCTGTAGTCTTGTCTTAAAGTATAATTTGTGTATATTATAGTCACTTGTATGGCGTTTTTTTTTTTTTTAGTTTTGAAGTTCACTATTTGCTCGAAGCTGGAATGGCTCATGATGGACCTGGGAGCAATGCTAATTAAGAAGTGTTTTCACACTACTCAAAACCTCCAATCTCCTGATCAGAGGCTTTGCTGCTGGATGTAGTTTAATATTATACCCAGGACTATTTAAACAACCAAGATTGTCAAAAGATACTATATATATTGTATTACATAAGCTTAAAATAATGACATACAAGATCTGTTCATAGATTAAAAAACTGAGGCAACTCATTATATTAAAGTAATTGTTTTTATGTCCTGGTTAGTTTGTCCTAGTGGGGCAAAGGAGAGAAAAAAAATACAAACATTTTTCAGAAATAAGATAACTTGGTTTATCAGTAAATTGATTTGAAACTTCTTTTTCATTAAATTTGTAAATGTTAGGAAAGTGATTATTTTGTGTTTTTTTTCTATGAACTAGCAGCATGTGATTTAACACTAAAATGTGGTGGGGAAGCAAAAAAGACTACAAATGAATTTTGTTCCATTATCAAGCTAAGTAAAAAAAAAAAAAAAAAAAAAAAAAAGGTAAAAAGATTATTCATTAGCTGAGATATTTATATTCACGGTACTTGATGTTACATTTTCAAGAGTAGTCATAATTGGTCTAGTGAAACAAGCTTGCTAAACATTACACTACATTGAGGTGCCCAAATGATTTTCTAAGCATAGCTTAGATGTGGCACAAGACTGAAAATGTGGAGCACACAGTGAGGATCAAACTCACAACCCAATCTGTCCTGTTATTTAACCCATAACTGGAGGGAAGAGACGGATTAATAACTTTCCCAAGGGTATTTGTGCGTAAGTGAATGCAATGAATTCAGCTGGAATTCGAACTCGGCTCTCCGATTTCTTGTTCCGAGCCAATATCCAATGCACCACCACGCACATCCAATCAATAAGAATACACAGAAAAAAAAGTAAAAAAAAAAAAATGATAATCAACAAATTTACAGGTGGTGGTAATGTTGTACATGTCCACCAATTTTTTTTTTAATTTTGACTTCTAGTATTATCAGCTTTTAATCAAAAATCCTAACTTACCATAATTGAACATTTTTTTAAAAAATTTCCAAAATGCTTTGACGCAATTGATTCACTGGAAAGTAGAAAAAAGGTAAATAAAAACGAAAAAAGGGAAGAAAAAGGTAAAAAGCACTGTGTGTCAGCCAGTCACAAAATGCCACCCTGTCACAATCATTTTGTGTAAGATAACAAAAAAAAAAATAATGTAAGAAAAAGATTTTGTAAATGTAAATTTCTTAACTATGTTTTTGTACAATAGTAGGCACAAGAGTTCTGGGTTCAGTCACCGGGCTGAAGATTAGAATGGGAGTTGAAAGTAAAAAAAAACAAAAAAAACAAACAGAGAGATGAAGAAGATAGATCTCTAGTTAAGCAAATTGAGTAGTAAAAACAAACACACACACTCTCTCATTTATAATTCAATACTATATCACTCTGGTAAAAAAAAAAAAAAAAAATGAACAAAAAACATCCTCAAATTTAAATTATATGGGACTTAAATAATTTGACTGTGTCCAGAGATAATGAAATTAAATATTTGGCAGATAATAGCATAAAACTTAACTGACATTTTGAGACCAATTTTCTTTTGAATTCTTGTTAGTATGGTACAAGGTCAAAAGCAGTTTGTAGTACCTGGTGCTTCTCAGTTGTCATTCATGCAAATACTAATCAGGTTTGATGCTACTAACTGCTAGCCAAGAGTACAGGATTAAAAAAAAAATGGGTAAAATACACCTGCAGGCACTTTGGAATACAATGGGCTAAAAAAAGAAGAAGAAAAAAACAAACTAGCTCACTACTTTCAACCACTGGTGTACTAATCTATGGATCCCAGTCAAAATTATTATTCACTACTTGCATTTTTTTAAGTCATTTTATAAAATGAAATTTTATAATTTGCTATAAATCCACAACCAACCCATGTTAAAATTTTGTGTATGTGGTTAATTCAACGTTACTATCTCATGAGCAATTATTTCCTTACTTCTTAAGAGCTATATCATAACTTTGATTAGCCTGATAATATTTGAGAAAGAATGTAGTCTCAGGTCATCACAAGATATTGCATCATCCAACTGGACTTGTTAATCAAGTAACCAAACGTTACTTACAAACCACATCACTTGTAGACTTCCAACAGCAACAACAACTAAAATGGATAGTGCATAACTTGAAGAGAAAATAATCAATCTGTTAACTTTTCCCAGTCAAAAACAAAAGTTTTGGAAGGAAATTTCCATCAATACTAGAATTGAACTTGAGAAGTCTGATTGCCTCATAAACTGTTTTAAGAAAAAGATATAAATTTCAGTTGACATAAATACTAAATGTTTGGTCAATGAATGCCAAATGTTTCTTGTATAGAAACAACTGATTTCATCATTACCATACTTGTGACCTGAGAATGCAAATATATACAACTGGCTAGACAGGATTACACTGATATAGATGACAAAGACAATAAATAAATCATTCAACTCAATGAAAACAGTAACTCATTCTGAAACACTTAAGGCAATCAGTCAAAATTAAAAAGAAACATTTCAATGTCTAATCTTCTATGTTCTTTGTCCCTTCATGATGTGGGTGATCATGGCTCTCCACAATTTCTTGACCTCTGAAGAAATTAAATCATTGCAACACCAACTATGTGATAAGTTTTCACTAAACTAAACTTAATTTGGCACATTTTTACATGGATGTGTGTTGTGGTGCAGTGGATATCGACTTGAAATGATAAATCGGAGTTCCGAGTTCAAATTCCAGTTGAATTCCTTGCATTCATTTATGCACAAATACCCTTGGGAAAGGTATTAATTCATGTCCTCCTTCCAGTTATGGGTTAAATAATAGAACAGATTGGGTTCTATAGACTTGGCTGGCAACCAATCTACCACAGAAAGCAATGGCAACCTACTGCAGGATAATCTTCTGCCCAGTCAGTCATGTCTCTTTTGAGACATGATCATCCAAAGCATGTATCACATGTGGCACTTAACTGACTTTACCTGCATGGGATACCCAATAAGGCTCGAACCAACAATGCAGCAGTAATTAACTTGCTGACCATGACCCCAGAGAAGATTGACCTCCATGCACAACAACAAAACAAACTTCTTGTAGAGTAGATCTGTTACTCAAACAGACCTTAAAAAAAAAAAAAAAAAAAAAAAAAATAAATGGAATGTTGCTGCCAAATACTCCCTTGTCATTCTAAATAAAGTTCAAAAGCATGCATGCTACCTTGACTGATTAATTCTTTTCCACCATATAAACCCTTTTTCCCACATATGAAGCATCACAAGCCACTCACTCTTTTATTGCTATTTCCATGGAAAATATTCTGACCATCAACATTCCTTAGTTCCATCAATTAAGACGCTAGTTCCCTTCATATTTGATTAGTAAGATGAAAGTTCGGCTCAGTTTCTGTCCAAGAAGAACACACTCCTGAAAAGATGTTTTCTTGATTGCTACAATCCAAACCTCTTCAAACTTTGGATTAACTATATCCATCCTCAATAACCTCATAAAAATGAACCTCTTACCACCTCCTCTTATCATTCAATAACTCTCTTGAGCATTAGTTTAAAAAAAGTCTAATAATCAGCATATTTATCCTTGTGAACAGTAGAATAAAACTAAATACATCATAATAGTATAAACCACTCCAAACAAATTTTTTCTTGTGCCAAGACAAGCATATTTAGTAGGATGGTTAATTTCAAGATCTTTTAAATAGATTCTTCACAGCATTAACAAGGATTTATTTAAATTTATTACTTGTCAAAAGCTAAATCTCCGTTGTAATAAAATATTAGTACTGTTGGTAAATTAATACACTTATAATATCTAAAAGTCAACATAACTTATCATCAGAGAGCAAAACTAAAAGAAATATTCAATTTAAGAAGAAAAAAAAATCTCCAGCTGTCACATTCAAAAGTTGCATTGACATGTTAACAAGATGGAGGATGATAACAAAATGTAATAGTCAGAAACCATTTGGGAAGTATACTTTTTTTGTTTTATAAGATAACGATGAAATTAAAGAAAAAAAATAGCCTGAGTAAAGTTTCATGTTATCTGTTGATCAAAACGGAGATTTGTGGTTGCGCTGACATTTTACAAAGAAAGACATTGTCGTAAAGACAGATCTAAAATTTATATAATTTTGAGTGAAAATAACATTATAATAGAGAGAGCACAAACACTTTATGGGACATTGCAAGGTTTTAAATTATTGACACTAGCTAAAGTTAAAAGGAATCTTCATATAAGAAAGCAATCCAGACAAAAGTTTTTTGATCCTTAAGATTGTACTACTTTTTAAACAATTATTTTACCTCTTTGATTAGTTTTCAAAATAGATCTGGGGAAAAAAAAAACAACTGAATTTTTTTGACAGACATCCTAATTTGAAAAAAAAAAAAAAAAAAAAAAAAAAAGAAAGAAAGAAACAGGAGTTATACGTGTATGTTTTTAAAATAGGATATTGAAATCCCAACAAAGTTTCGAAATTTGACAAATGGGAAACAATTTCATTATGCATTTTGCCATTCAAAGCTTTATCAGATCCAAAAACAAAAGTATGTAATGTATGTATATGTATTTGTGTGTATTCTTAAATTATTTTATTACTTTTTCCCTAAGCTGTCATTTCTTGTAATTAAAGAAACAAAATGCACACACTTCTTTCATTGTTTGATCTGATGAAGCCTTGAATGGCAAAATGCATTATCAAACCTATTTTTTTTAAAACGTTTTTCTATTTATTAAGTGTGTGCGTGTGTGTGTGTATGTATATATATATATATATGTACACACACACACACACACACACACACACACACACACTTAATAAATAGAAACGTTTTCTATTTATTAAACGTTTCCTATATATATATATATGTGGGAAAATATTTGACAAAGTGGAAAAAGATTTTGTGACATGTTTCATCCTTTAGGACTTCATTGGACTATATTCACTTTGCCATACATTTTTTTCCAAGATTGTTATAGATATAGATTGTTCTAGATATATAAAAATATATATTTTGTGTGTGTGTGTGTGTGTGTGTATATATATAGTTAGCAGCCTGGATTGAGGAATTGGAAAACTGAGTTTGAATTCCAGTCAAGTTCATTACATTTGTTTACATGCTAATATCCTTGGGAAAGGTAAGAATTCATCCATCTCTTCTCCTCCCCCATCTATGGGTAAAATAGCAGGACAGACCATGTGCTATAGCTTTGGGTGGCAACTAGTCTAGTTGAAGTGAACTCTGAATTCAAACCACATTGTACAATCATAAATATGTATACACGTGGCTGGGAACTGCTTGCGAATCTAGATTCTCACTGTTTTTTTTTTTTTTTTTTTTAAATCATATCACCCCGAGCAAGGTGGTACTGCCACTGATGTGCAGGGGGCTACGTAAGAGTAAGATTAGAAAAGAAAAAACCGGAAACCACATCCTAAACAGGGAACAAGGGATGAGCCTCTACACCTGTTCAATAGACGTGTGTGGAGTGTGAACTGGGCGGTAGATTAGTCTACCTACTCCAATTGAGAAAAAAAAAAAAAGAGTAAAAGAACGGAAAAGAATAAAAGATTGGAACCTGCTATTACCACATTCTCAGATGTGGCGTTATGTTCAATAGAAATAAAAATATATTTTTAAAAAGACTATGAATAAAAACAAAAGGTAAACTTTCCTTTACTCACACATTTTGTCCTCTGATGGACTTTATTGAAGAAAATGTAAGGATTTTATTTTGCAACAAGTATTTATCAACAGAAGTAAAAAATATCAGGTTTTCAAATCTATTATGAGCATTCTTGAATTTAAAAATGTTGAAGACAATATTTTTAACTGTTTATAAATACTTGCTGCAAAAAAAAAAAAAAGTCTCCATTAAGTAAAGTTTTTCCTTTTGTTATATATATATATATATATATATATATATATATATATTGTGATATATATATATATATAACACATATGAATAAGGAACGAAGAAAATAATTCCTATGTTCAAAACATTAATTTAAAACAGTGCTCAGTATAAAAATAGAGCAATGAATATTTATTATTAATTATACTTTTTAACATGTACAAACTACTACAAAATTGTACATTTTGTTTTGACAACAAAAGAACAATGTCTCATCAAGTAGTTAATAATGATGGTAATCATTATTTTGTAGTAGTTTGTACATGTTCTAAAGTATAATTAATAATATATATATATATAATTGTTGTGGGTAAATTGTTACCATTTTATATTTTTAATTTCACAAATGTGCATTGTTTGTCTTTGATTTTGTCAATTGTACAGTATAGCAGGGTCAGTTGGGTTCTAGAAGCTCCAATGCAAACAATTTCAGAGAGTGTCAATCTGAGGATGGTGCAGAGGATTCAGTAAGAGTTGGATGAGTTTAATAGTCATAACAAAGATATATGTGACTGACTGGGCAGAAGATTATCCCATAGTAGGTTGCCAGCCAAGGCTATAGAACCCAGTCTGTTCTATTATTTAGCCCATAACTGGAGGGAAGAGACGAATTAATACCTTTCCCAAGGTTATTTATGTGTAAGTGAATGCAGGAATTCAACTGGAATATGAACTCAGCTCCTCATTTTCTCATTCCGAGCCAATATCCACTGCACCCCAAATACTTAATAGATGGCAAAACACAGCATTGTTTAAGTTAGGTAAAACAAACAAAGTAATTATCAGTGGATTGTCACCCATTATATATTAATTAAATAATGGCCATCAAATTGGAATACTTAATCATTTTTTTTATAGCAGAAACTTTTTTTTTAACTATGCTTTAAGTTAAACTATAATGTCAATCTGTCACTGTTAACTTGCTTCTTTTATATGTCAGATAATCCAATATATATATATATATATATAAATAAAAGAATATCTTGTGTGTGTGTGTGCCTGTCAGATAAAAGAAATCCATTAAAGATGTCAGATACAAAATTGAAGGCAGCAAAGATAAATTTGAAGAATCAAAAAAAAAAAAAAGATGTTAATCTCAATAAGTAATTGAGCTTTTCTTTACCATGACATCATCCTGTAGTCAAATTAGTAACAGCACATTTAAGTTATAGGATAGCTTCTCTAATGGGGAAAAAAAAGGGGGATATAGGTTCAATTCTCATCAGGAGACATCTGTCTTTAGTAGAACATTTGTGCTGAAACGCATGTCATCGGAGAAATTTACAAAGAACTCATGTTAGTTGCTATTGACAGTAATGGAAGTTGAATTTGTTCCATTTTTTTATGTTGGGAAATGGAATAAAAAGTAAATCATGTACATGCTAACTAAGGAATAAAAAAAATTATAATATGGGGACTGTTTAAAAGACTAAACTTTAAAAAGAAGAATGGAAATGATTTTAGATATTTATTTTCTTAAATATTTTATTTCTTAGTATTCACCATATACTGAACTCTGTATTTGTTTTGTTTCCGGTCAATTACTAGTTATTCCATATATTTTATTTTTCTAATACTCATACTTGTACATTCAAATTCTTGGGGTGTCAGTATGTCAAAGATATTGTGCAGAACTTACATTTTTTTAAAAATTGGTCGCTTAAACACTTATGTTTTTGCAATAAATATTTATAAGTAAATCCCATGACTTAAATACTTCCACCCAATCAGTACCGAATTAGTTTGTAGTATTTTTTTCAACCGATAAGCCTTAACTTTTATACACTTGTTATGAAATGAAACACTGCAAGTTATTTCACCAATAATAAATAATTT
Source organism: Ascarosepion bandense (assembly GCA_037127315.1). Taxonomy (NCBI): domain Eukaryota; kingdom Metazoa; phylum Mollusca; class Cephalopoda; order Sepiida; family Sepiidae; genus Ascarosepion; species Ascarosepion bandense. Next base: position 75,201 of record JBBBDQ010000166.1, on the reverse strand, counting down.
CTCACCCAACATGCCATGTGCAATTTTCAAAGTTCTTTTAAATTTAGGTTTTCCATTTGCTTTCCATGTAACTTTGTTGATTATTGTGATACCACTACTGGTGACTATTTGCAGTTTTACATCCACATTATTAATTTTCATGTACAAAAATTTTCTTTGGTTTTCTGTAATTATCTTTTCTATCACAATGTTGTATACAAATCTTTTACTGAGAACTTTTTCTTGCTTTTGTTTTACAATGTGATTTTTTATGTCCTACTTTTCTACACTTGCAGCACTTTCAATTCTTAAAGGGACACTCATTTCTGAGATGTAAATAATAAAATAAAACTCTAGGTAGATACTGAAGTATACTTCATTGAGTGATATCAGAATATACATTGTCTCATTTTAAAAAATACTGTCTATGCTGCTTTGTGGCCCTTCAAACAGGTCATCTCAGTATTTAGTTTACAGACAACTGTATTTTCTTTTTCATCTCATTAATTTTATACCTTACTATCTAGGCTGTTTCTATTAAAACTATACAGCTAAGCAAATCTTACATATAGGGGGAGTTTTATGTCATCAGTCAGTCAGTTAAGTGCCATATGCAATACACACTTGTGTTATCATGTCTCAAAAGAGGCATGACTGACTGGGTAGAAGATTTTTCCATAGTAGGTTGCTATTACTCTCTGCAGTAGAATGGTTGCCAATCAAGGCTATATAAATCAATCTGGCCTGCTATTTAACCCATAGCTGGAAGGAGAAGTCACGGATTAATATCTTTCCCAAGGGCATTTGCTCATAAGTGAATGTAATGAAGTCAGCTGAAATTTGAACTTGGCACTTCAATTTCTCATTCCGAGCTGATATCCATATCACAACACATATTCACTGTTTGTAAATATGCTGTTCTTGACTACAGGTTTGTACTAACCATGAAAAATTACCAGACTTAAAAAAAAAAGTTATAATTTTAACAGTCATTAATTTTGTTCATTTTTTATTTTATACAAAATGATTTTCAATTTCAAAGAACTTTTATCAAATAAATTAAAAATTTGCATGCTTATTTAACTAGCATAAAAACATGGCAAAATTAAACCACTGTCAAATTGTAGATAAACTTAACTCTTTGTTACAATTGTAACCAATATGCAACAAAGGGTTAAGAGAAAAAAATTATAATCATTAAAGAATGATATATTCAGTATAGACTGAATCTTTCTATTAACACTTGTTTCCATATCCTCTAGAATGTCTGTCACTCAAAGACAAAGTTCTAAAATCAAAGAGCCACAATCACTGAGATATGCTGCAAGACATGATTGCTGCAGAGCAGGCTATAGAATAAAAATGCAGGATTATTCTTTTCTGGGGCACCTTTCAAAGCATTCTTCTATCAAATCAAATTTCCTTAGTGGACAACAGAAGCTGACTAAGAAAGAGATGGTCAGCAAGACAAATTCCCTTTTCAAAGTTGAGAAAGTGCAAATAAAAAAAAAAAAAAAAAGCATCACTGTAAAACTGAAACTCTCACAAGTTGCTAGACATTTACCTGCAGCTGCTGTGGAAAATAGCTCTTATTTTTATTTTTTTTGAAGCCAAAACATGATTGATATATTTATGAGAGAATTAGTTAGACAACTATCAGACAAATCATTGTCCCAAAATTTGTTCTTTTATCAGGAATGAACAAGATATGAAGTGAGATAAATACATACTGTATCCTTGATCAATGGATGTTTCTGCAAGAAAGCAGAAATCATGAAGAGTAACAAAATTTTGAATGATCCCTTTATGGCCTTGTAGCATCACATATCATCAGAGCTGATTAACTCTAACAGCACAGTTAATAATCACATTTTAAACACTTCACATGATTCTCAGGGGCAAGGGGATTCACTCTAATAATAAAATAAATAGATCTAGTAAAGTCTGTCACCCAAGCATTTTGAGTGGGGAGAGAGTGACCTTTAAGTCAAGTGGGCCACCAGTATCAAAACTTTGCAGGTTATTAAAAGACAGAAAATATTTTAGATTGTAGGAATTTGTATTTTTTTGGAAGGCAATAATGATGGTTTTAGTAATATAGATCTTACTAACTAACCCATAGCTGGGGAGAAGAGGTGGATTCATACCATTCCCAAAGGTATTTGTGCATAAGTGAATATAACAAACCCAACTGGAATTGGAATTACAACACTTGCACATCCAAGCTTACGACACTTGGTATTTTCAAGCAGTCACTCATATAGGTTCTAATCAAGCTCGACGTTGCGTAACATTAGGTGACTGTATGAGAACTGGGGTTTCAAAATAATGTGGTCATAAGAGTAGGTCACCAGTAAGAAGTTGCATGCTAAAATTAGTTTGCATCAGCTTCTTCCAAAGCAGTGGAGGGGAAGAATGTTTTGGGGTCGGGGCTTGCAGATAGCCTATCTATTGTCAAAATAGTGTAAGTGTTAATTAACACTTTTGTTTTAATTAGCTTCGTTTGAAACTGTCAGTCTGCCTACCTCAAAACACCGGTGATAATTTTGGATGATCAACTGAATTTCACTAGATCCTTTTTACCCACCTTATAGAAAATTTTCTATTTTTGCTTATATAGAAAAAAATTTAAACAAAACCTTTAAACAGTACAAAAAAAAAAAAATTAAATGCTTACTTTCTTTCACACATACACACTTTAAATAAGAAAAATCCTCTATTAGTCCAGTAGTGTATTTGAATCCCAACAAAATATTTTTCTTTAATATTTAGCAAGACAAATGTTTATAATTAGTCAAGTGACTTTCTATTTCAAGTAACCAAAAAGAGTTTCTGAAATTAGTCATATTTGTGTGAATACAAGCAGTTTTATTTGTCTACAGAAAATCAAACTTATTTTTGCATATTTGAACTTTTGCAACTTAAACCACTTTTTTAATCTTGGCCATCTGTTTCTTTCATTTTTATTTTTCCTGTAAAAAACAGAAACAAATTCATATAACAATAAAATTAAAAACTAAATTATATATCTATAGTATTTTAAATGGCGTGTTTGTGCCCCACCCCACTCTACGGTACTAATACTGTGACAATATCTCACTGTACTAACAGAGGGTTAAAGAAAACTACATTTAAAATTTCTATGAATTACATTCTTTCAGGAAGGAAGATTTTAGTTGAGAAAAAAAAATTATCACAAGATTTTCTTTTCAGTAAAGAGGAGAAAAAAATCAGTTTATACAATTTCCTACAATATAACTAAACACACAGCCTTTCAATCTAAAAAAAGAATATAATAATAATAATAATGGTGGTGGTAGTGACAACAAATACAGATCCCAGACAATCAAGATAACCAGGTGACTGAACCTACACAAAAATGTCAATACCCCTTAGCACAAAGACAAACAAATTGGTCAGCACCAAGGGTTTCGTAAAAGTGTTCATTATGATCTCAAAATTCTCTTCCCACCCACATCATTTTTATTTCAAATTTAAAACAAAAAAAAAACAACAAAATGTGTGGTGGGGTGTCTTTTTCCTTTCCCAGATTTTCACTAGTTCTCTCCAGGGTTCATTCAAATCAGCACTTTTTACCCCCTACCCAACCCATCACTGGATCAAACTAGTCTCAGGCCAAAAGCCTCATCAAATCTGCCTACCTTTGTCTAAGAAGTGTCATTTTCTTTTGATTTGACAGTCGTAATTGAGAGTAATTCACTATTCTTTTTTGTATTTGAGGACGGAGGAGGAGGAGGTTGTGGAGAATTGGCTGGCTTGGTATTTGAATTCTTTTCTTGGGCGGAGTATGTAATACTGTATCCATAGGGCTTCAAGTGATAGACTAAATACTCTAAAACATACATCATGTTTGGTGGCACGTAGTGAAAGGTGATTGCATGGTCACTACAGCAATTGGGACCCTGTCAAGAGAAAGAAAAGATGTTAGAAGAGTTAATTAAATAAAATAATTGACAAGAGATTAAACAATTATGTTTTTAGGTTTTGTGAATATTTCAGGGTTCATTTAAAAGTGACATCTTTTATAAAAGCTTAAACTGCAAGAAAACTGAATACATGATCATTAGTAAAAAGGACAACCCAATATGCCAAATACAAGTTGGAGATACTAAAATCAAGCAGGTACAGAAGTTTAAATATCTGGGCAGTGTTGTAACAGAGGACAGAAAGTGTGACACAGAGATCCGAAGGCAAATTGGGATGGTGAAGGAAGCATACCAGAAGTTCAGTAAAGTTTTAAGAAACCAGACAATTTCACTAGAAACAAAGAAGAGAGTACTGGATTGCTATGGGATGTCAGTTTTTCAATATGGCAGTGAATACTGGATAATATCATCAAAGATGAAGGAGAGATTTGAAGCAACCGGAATGTGGTTTTACAGAAGGATATCATGGGTCGAGCATGTGAGCAATGATGAGGTTTTGGAAATGATGGAAACAAAAAGGAAATTAATACTGAGCATCAGGAAGAGATAACTGAAGTTCCTGAGACATGCAATGAGGAAGAAGGGCTTGGAGAACCTGATACTAACAGGGCAGATAAAGGGGAAAAGAGACAGAGAAAAGCAGCGGATAACATATTTGAAGGACCTAATCAGGTGAATGATAGAACGAGAATTGCATGGTGTAACAGGAGAAGGCGTGCTAAGAGCCACCAGGGACAGGAAGACGTGGAAAGCCATGATCGGCTACATCCTGAAGGGACAAGGCACATAAAAGAAGAAGGAGAAAAAAATAAACTAAAAATGTTGAGTTAAAACAGAATATGTGATAAGATTTCCTGGAAGAAACACAGTGTTTAAATAATGAATGCAGGCAAAAATTAATGGTTTATGGTAATTGAAAAAAAGAATACACAACATACAAAAAAACAAACACAAAACATATACACACATCACTAAAGCACAAAATCAAAACACATATGTACAACCCCCCACCCCCCAAAAAACCCCAAGACACAAGAATGTGCATGTATACACACACACACAAAAAAAGAAATGCAAAAAAAATAAATAAAAATTAAATTTCTGTCAGAAGAAAGAGATTTAAACCTTATTAAATGAGACCAAAATAGGAGCCAGTTTTCACACAATAAATGGATGCCTGAGTAATATTACATTGTGCCAACAAACAAGTCCAATAAAAGTTTGTGTACCAACTTTAGTCCAGATTTGTAGCACTGTTGATAAACGAGGAAATATTGACAAGAATAATAATTATTCAGCAAGAGATTAAAGCCTCAGAGACTTAGAAATTTAGCCATAATGCTCTGAACATCTGTTACCAGAGATGGACATTGTCTGCACTTTCCAAAAAGAAAAGAAAAGAAAAAATTATGTAAACAAATGAAGGGATTTATTAAACAAAATGGAAATCACACAATAAAGTGGGCAAGAGTAGACAGATAATAAAATCACAATATATAAGCAGTGTTATCAAAAGATTGCCAGGGCAGAAATAGTGTTCATAACTGCCAATGGATATGGCAATCATTACCACCACTGTCTTGTGGTAACTTTTGAAAAAAATTTAAAATCCTTTGATTGTCAGCAACAAGTCAATAACAATGAATGAAGACAGAATAAATAATTTTATTTCAAGTTTTGTGAGTGTAGTTGGGTCTCAAGGCATAGGTCATAATGACAACTGTAACCAATATGAAACCCCTTCTTCAACACCAGTTTTAGCTTTGAACAAAAACACAATGAGGTGAATTCAAATCCCAGTTGAATTTGTTACATACATAAAAAGGCATCTCTTCTTTCCCTCAGTTAAGAGTTTAATACTAAGATAAACTTGGCTCTTTAGCATTGGTTAGCAACCAGTCTAGATAAAGGACAAAACCAATTGGGCATGGGGCTAGTAACTTTATGTCATGAATACCTACTTGCTACAGAAAACAGTAATAATGCCGAGTGTATAGAGACTGTGGCTCCATTCTCCACAGTTGCAATCTACTATACTTGGAAATGTTTATCATTTTAAAAAATTATGATTAGAACTGTAATAAAACAAATATATAATGAAAATGAATTTATACATTTTTTTGTTCTTGACAATTTATTAAAAAGATAATGAACATTATTAGATACTTTATATGAATTTATAAACATTTAATAAATTATTAAAATGTATGAACCCACTATAAGAAAATCCTTATTTACCCTTTTATAAAAAGATCCATTTGAGTTGGTTCTCAAAAAGGTAGAGAATGTTCCCTTTTGTTCTAGAAGGGACTGGAAATGGTAAGAATTTTCTTAAAAAAAAAACAAAAAAAACAACCATAAAGGGAATATAAAGGGAAGTGCTCAGGTCTCTTGCCAGTTCTGTTCATCTGCAGACAATTTCGCTATCTTGGAAAAGATCAAAGAACTGACCCTTACCCTGACTCCTGATGATCAGTTTTCATGCAATCTTAGAGACACACTGGGAAAACTTATTTCTATCTTTTAATATTTGTAACCAAGACTACTGTTGTCTTTCTGTTGGAGACAATATTATCTTTTATTATTTCTCTGGTTGGATTTAAATACTTAAATTTCTCCCCAAGATTGATATGATATTGTCATTGTAACCTAAAAGGTTACTGTGTGAGTAATAACCCAAATGAAGGTTGGAAAAAAATAGTAATATTTATAATATTATCAAATGCAATACTCACAAGCTATGTGAAGTAAATAATCACTGCTAGTAGAGAACTGCTAGACAGTAAGAAAAACCACACTCTCTCAATAGAGTTCAACATATTATATAAGGATTGGAACCTACCCATTACTGTCAATAGGTACATACATAACACTTCTCTTTTTAAATTTACTCTGCACAGAGTCAATAATTTTTTCTTTTAGGGTTGCTGTCAATCCTTTTCATAAGCCTTCTTTTTCTCCTATGCCTTTTCAGGATATCTATTTCAGGAGCTTCCTGAAAAGGTAGAGAATGTTCCCTCAAATGTATCAAAAGGTAGAGAATGTTATCTCAAATGTATCAAAAAGAACCTCCATAGGTTCAACCACATCTGGAGTATTGTTCTCTTCTATCTACTTTTGAGTTGATTAAAGTGCCTTTTGTACACCATTTCCATTCCTTTGGCCAGATATACCATCCTTCTGATTATTTAAACAATAGTGTCAACTTCCCAATATGTCTTAATTGTTTGATACATCTGATAAAAAACCTTTTGCCTAATTTTATAATAATCTTTTTCAGCTTTGATCCTGTTTTTTTTTTTTAAATTGGGTATTTGTTTGTCAAATACTGATTGTATTTTACAAGCAAGCATAATTTCCACTGGAGTTATGGCCAAAGGTACATTTTTATTCAGTATAAGTCTATACACCTGCAAAAATTGTTATAATGCTGCATCTGTGGATTCACTGTCGGCTTTCTTTTAGAGTTTTTTTGAAAATATCCACAATACGCTCTGCTTGACCAATACTTCTAGGGTAGTAGAGGGCAATTGTTATGTACTCTGCCACAAACATTTTGTAAAATTCTGTGAATTCTTTTGATGTAAATTGCATACCATCATCTGAAACAATTGAATATGGAACTCCGAACCATGTGAACAGTTTGTGTAGAAACTGAATTACTACTTGAATGGCTGATTTCTTTCGTCTGAATATTTCTGGCCACTTGGAAAAACTGTCTACAATGATCAAGTAATATGACCCATTAAGTGGATCAGCAAAGTCAATGTGAAGACATGACCATGGGTGGTCAGTTTCTGGCCATGGGTTAAACTTTATTGGTGGTGCTTTAGCTGCCAAAGGATAACCTTTGCATGACTTTACTAATCTTTCAATGTCTGTCCATGCTTTGCCAGTATACATAACTTCTCATTATACTTTTCATACTGGGGTGTCCTGCATAGACTGCTCTTTTGCTATACAAGAGAATATCATCACACATTTAATAAACTTTGGAGTTGGTTTTATTAATATCTTTTGGCTTTTCATTTATTTCCATAATTAATTTGTCATCCAACATTTTCTTTTTAATTTCTTCCAAAGTCAGGTGGTTCCCACACAATCTTGCATAGTACCTTTTTTATCTCTACCTCCAGTTGGAGAGAAGCAATGTCTGTGTCTTCTAGTTTCACTATTTTTTGGAATAAATTTGGAAAATCCGTTTGTGTGACTTTACTTACTCGACAGTAAAAATTCCATTCTAAATTCCTAATTTAGTAGAAAGGTTCCCCATCGCTTTAAACTATTAGCTACATGAGTCAGTAGTTCTTTTTTGATCCATAAATAGCTAGCAATGGTTTGTGATCTGTTTGTAAGGTAAACCTTCTCCCATGAATGAATCTAAAATTTTTTAAAGGCAAAGACAATCCCTAAACTTTTTTCTTTCACAGAAAAATTTTTTCAGCTGGAAGAAGTGTTCTGGATGCGTGTGCAATAGGTTTCATTGAGCTGTCTTTGAATTTATGCATAATCCAGGCTCCTATATTGTATGCACTAGCATCACTTGCTATGATTATTTTTTTTGTATCGTAATGTGACAAAATTAAGTCTGACTTTAGCAATTCTTTAATTTTTTTTTTAATACTTCCTGACACTCCAATGTCCAGACCCATTTAGAGTCTTTCTTCAATAGTTCATTTAACAGAGCTCACAAACAATGCATGTTGGGCACAAAAGCATTGTAATAGCTTGCTAATCCCAGGAAATATTCTATGGAACTGACATTTTCAGAAGTAGGCATGTCTTTTATAGCACTGACTCATGCTGAATCTGATTTCCTGCCATTCTTGTCAATTATTTGTCCCAAACATTTGATTTTGTCCAAACTTTTCATCACTCAGCTTGAATCCATAGTCCTGAATTCTTTTGAAAACTTAAAAAAACATTTTTCTTATGTTTTTCTGGGTTTTCTCTTTTCAGCAGAATATCATAAAGATATGCCACTGCAAAGTCAGTCCACTCAGTATTGTGCCCAGGACTTGCTGAAAAATAGCTGGAGCGACTTTTATGCCGAACAGCAAACAATCCAATTTATATAATATTTGGTGTAATTAGGGTCAATAATCTTGAATATTCATCATCTACTTGAATCTAAAGATATGTGTTGCTTAGTTTGATTTTAAAAAACATTTGACTTCTGCTAAGTTGTGCAAAAACCTCTTTTGGCCCTGGAACTGGGTAATGGTATCTTTTGAGGGTATCATTCAAACCTGGGAAAAAAAATCCACGCAGACACATATCTCTTTCGACTTTTTTTGTATACTGTAGGTGAAGCCCAGTCTCTATAGTCAACTTTGGACAAACAACATTTTTTTTTTTTTTTGAGTCTGTTACGCTCCTCATTTCTTTGTTTTAACGATACAAAAGATACATTCCTTTTCTTTTTGAAAACTGGTTGTATATTTTCCTTTAGCTTGAATTTTGATTTCAGTTTCTTACACCTGCCTCGTCCACCAGAAAATCCATCTGGGTGTTTAGTTTTCAGTTCTTTCTGTAAAGTTTGTTTCATTGGTAGAATTATTAACTCTTTGGCAAAACAAGCTGACTGGACTGTTCCATAATTTAAACTGCTCCATCCAATCCATTTCAAAAAGGTTATTTGTATTTTTGATTACAGTCTTAACTTCAACATTATTTTGTTTGAAGTTACATTTGTAATAAATTCTCCTTTAAATTTTATTTTCTCCCCAATAACACTGAGCAAATTTTTTGGTAACCATTATTGTTGGTTTTCCAATTTTCCTCCATGTATATTTATTTACCATGCTTAAGTTGGATCTGATATCAAACTGCAATTTGATATTTTTGTTCAAGATTTTTACCTGCACAAATTTTTTTATATTCTGACTGGAAGATTCATTTGTGTTAGTTACTTTAACATATTTACTCACACATTTTTTTATTTTTGTCATACAGTGAGTTTTTTTTATGTCCTTTTTGTTTGCAATGAAAAGTTTTATTTTTGAATTGACAGACATTATAAAATTGTCATTCACTACATGCATAGCCTTTTCCTTTCTTCACTTTATTTGTTTTGGCACACCTTTTTAACATGCGACACACCACTCACTTCAATATCTTTTGTGTCTTGTCAAACATTTATAAATCTCTGACAATCCTCTGTTAGGTTTTGTAAAGTGAGATTGGGTTCATTTGAGTTTATTTAGAAACTTTCTCCTGATTTCAACATCTCTTGTGGACACCAAACCTTGAAAAAATATGAAGCATTTAAAATTGTCAGGGCTTAATTCTGCCAGTTTGAATCCCTCACACTGATTATTCACAATGCTAGTAAATGTTGTGAAGCCTTCTTCATTTATTACCAACTTCATACATTTTCCTCTTTTACAGAATAATGATGTCTTTGAACGGAACACTCCTGAAAATAAAGTAAACGTTTCTTTAAACACTAGGTCTATTTGGTAATATATAATTCATAAACTTTGTGTATTAGACGACACCTAAGTTTTCTTAAAACAAGTCTAACCTTTTTGTGGTTGTACTAATTTGCCCAGTCAGTTTTGTAAAGATCTTTGTATCTACAACAATCTGACAAAAATGTTGCATCTTCTTCTGGAATTGGAGTAGATAGACTAAACTATCGCCCGGTTTGCACTCCACCCACATCTTTTGAACAGGTGAAGAGGCTCATCCCTTGTTCCCTGTTTAGGATGTGGTTTCCAGTTTACTTTTTTCCAATCTTCTTACTCTTTTCTTTTTTTTTTCCAGTTGGAGTAGATAGACTAAACTATCGCCCGGTTCACACTCCACCCACGTCTATTGAACAGGTGAAGAGGCTCATCCCTTGTTCCCTGTTTAGGATGTGGTTTCCGGCTTTCTCTTTTCCAATCTTTTTACTCTTACGTAGCCCCCTGCACATCAGTGGCATTACTGCCTTGCTTGGGGTGATATGATTAAAAAAAAAAAAAAAATTCCCCTCTATCTCATTTATGATAGTATCTTGAGAAAAAACGCTTGAATAGTTGTTCCCTGTTTTGTTATTTTCTGTTCTAACAACAATTCACCAAATTTTTCTAGAATTTATTCTTGCTGTTTATTCAAGATTTCCAGTAAAACTTTTTTTAAACTCCCCCATTTTTAATTCTCACAAATGTACATATTTTTTTAAATGCTGTTATTTGAACAACTGGTTGATATCCACATAATCCTTGGTAAATCCTTGTAGCCCAAAAATACTTTCTAGCTTTGGTATATTGATTTTTTTTTCCTATCACCAATGTATCCTTGAAGAATTTTATGTGAAACCCTTGTTTCAAAAAAGTTATATTGATAATTTTTTCTGAGAGTTTTGCAAATACTTTATAGTGGAATGTTGTATCCATGGACATTTAGTTGTGTTTGGCCAAAACCTTCATCACAAAAATGTTGTATTAGTAATCTTTTTTTTTGCGTTCAGCTAAAATTTTAACCACCAAATTGTTTGTCACTAAAACTTTTTCACAAAAATCTTCAGCCAAAATGTTGTATTTGACCAAATCTTTATCAAATCTTCAATATCTTTATCAAAATGTTGTAACCTAAAAGGTTACCATGTGAGTAATAACCAAAATGGAGGTTGAAAATAAATAGTAATATTTATATCATCATCAAATACAAACTGTGCAGTAAATAACCACTACTAGTAGAGAACTGCTAGATAAAAAAAAAAAACCACACTCTCTCAGTATAATCTAATGTATTATATAAGGATTGAGATATACTCATTACTGTCCATAGGTACGTATATAACGATTGTTTTGAATATTTAATTTATATTTTTACAAATAAATTATTCTTATTGTTATAAGACTGTAATATTGATAGTATTTCTTTATTCTCCTTTTCTTTCACCTCTCTTATTTTTTCTTTTTGTTGCGAACATTTCAAAATGGAGGCTTGTCCGAAGATTTGATGTTCATGTCAAAACAAAAACAGTGATTTAGCTGTCTTAACTAAAACAAGTCATTTTCTCTTTGAATGTTCATGTCACATCAACAACAAAGAAAGGAATTCATATTTCTCTTCAGATATTTAGTTTGATAAAACTGACTTTGTATTTGTGTATGTTTAAACATGTTTGCTGTTTGTTAGGTTTTGCATTTCTTTGTGCAATGCTATCCATGTCCTTTGTGACGACAGGATTTTCTGATTCTTACCTCTCCTGTTATTCTCTATTTAGATTTACTTATTAATTTGCTTACAATACTACACCTCTCTAAACTGGGGAGGTTGTACACCATTGTTTTTTTTTTTCCATTTACTACCAATGATTATTTTTGTATTGTACTGTCCTTCCTCTTGTCTTTCTTGTTTTCTTTTTAATGGTGATCTTAGTTTCTTCATTTTCTTCTTCATATTTGTCTGTCTTTTCATTCTCACTTTTTTCCATTTCCTGCTCTGTTCTACTTTTGTAAGTTTCTGCCTCTTGTTCCTGACCTTCCATTTCCGCATCATCCAACTCATTTCTGCTTCTGAACTGATCTACCAGTATATGTTGTCCCTTTTTCTCAAGTATAGCTGTGTTGTGACCTTTTTGTATCAAGAAATTTGTTTCTTCTGGATTTGCCTCTTTATTCTTTCTATACCATACCTTTTTCTTTTGTTGCAAAGGACATAGTTATGAGGTCTCTGATTTGTCTTCCAATTAATGCAGAAGGTCTCAGTTTTCTTCCTGCATGTGGAATGAATCTGTAACTGAGGAGCATTTTTGGTAAATATGCTTCTATGTTTTCATTAAGTGGGGAAAATGCTTTCAAATCCCATTTTCACTGTTTGTACCATTCTTTCCACAATCTCATTAGATTGTGGGTGATATAGTGGTGTCTTGAATGGGATGCACCCAATTTGTTTTATATGCACATAAGTTCTTATCACAAAATTCAGGCGCATTGTCAGTGACTATTGTCTGGGGTACTCTATTCTTTGAGAATATAGTTCTTAATATTTGTTTTAATGTTGTGGCATTTCAGTCTTTTATTGATAACTTCTGGCCATCCTGAATATGAAGCCACTAATACTAAGAATAATCCCGTATCTCTGACATGTGTGTGATCCATGTGGACCCTAACCCATGGCTCTGCCTTTTTTTTTTTTTTTTTAATCGTTTCACCCCGAGCAAGGCATTCCACTGCCACTATTGCACAGGGGGTTATTTTGGGTCAAGGAAGTGATGGGAAAAGGATGGTTAGATATAGGAAATGTCAGAAGGAGGGTGATAGACGGGTAAGTGTACTGAGAATGAGGGTTGGTTAGATGGTGAGAGTGTTTGAGAGAATAGATGCAAGTTAGTGTGTTAGGAGGTGTCTATTGACCTTGCATTTAAACTCCTGGAGATTGTAGCTGTCGGGGAAGCAGGCATGTGGAAGGGAATTCCACAGGCGGGAAATGCGAGAAAAGGGGCTAAGAGTCAATTTTTGTTTGCTTGAAATTTTTTAATTTTTTTTTTATTTCACCACATTTTGGGTATCCTTTGTATGTATTCCTTTAAGTCTTTTGAATATCCTGGCCACCAAGCTTGTAACTTGAGTTTTCTTTGCATTGCTGTTGTGCCACAAATTGTACATCATCACATACTCCTTTTAATATGTCCCCTTCTCAGTATTTGTGGAGATACTATTAAACTCCACAGCACATTATGCCATTTTCTATGGTTAGTTTGTGCCTTGTTTTCTTAAAGGGTTGCTCTGCAATTGAACAATTGCTCCATATATTATTTTTCTCACTACTATCTGCTTAATATCGAGTCTTGCTTTGTTTCTATGCAGTGTATTATTTTATCTTCAGTATTTTGCTTATTTTTCTTTAGTTTCATTCTTGAATTGTGATCTTGATAAAGTGTCTAAGTGAGGAATAGTGTTCCTTTTTACATACACTATGTCAAAATAAAATGTATGATTTTTATTGTCCATTTTAAAATCCTTGATGATGTGATTTTTCTCAGGTTAAATGTGAATTCTATTGGTTTGTGGTTTGATTTTAATAAAAATCTTTTTCCTATCAAAAAGTTTTGTGCCTTTTTCGTGCTCCATACAATTGCTAGCATTTCTTTTTCAATATTCAAATAGTTTCTGCTGATGTCAACTTTCTTGACATGTACATGATTGGATGTTCTTGTGATAGAATAGTAGCAATTGCCTTTTCACTTGCATCAATGGCTACCATTGTTTCTTTTTGTGTATAAAAAACTCATTATTGGTTTGCTCCTCAGAATATTCTTTAGTGTTTCAAAAGTGATAGTTTGTTTTTGTGTCAAGTTAAATTTATTGTTTTGTGATGTAATTTTTGCAAATGGCTCTATTATGTCACTGTATCTTAGAATATATTTATTATAAAAATTTATCAGGCCTCAAAAAGATTCTAATTCTTTTTTTATTTGTTGGAGCAGCTATTTGCTACTTTCTTTGTTAGTCTATCATCAGGTGATATGCCTTTTTTTGATATCCTAAGCCTGATATCTTCTGTCAAAATTACATTTATCTTTGTTTGTGGTCAAAGCCTGCCTTTTTTAATCTCACTGCTCTGTTTTATATATTAATTCTTCTTTAGTTCTTACCTGTACACCTATATCATCCAGATATATTATATTTTTTATTTTTTCTAATAAGACTTTCAGATGCTTTTTGAAAAGTATGGCTTGACATCCTTTGGTAGCCGAGTCCATCTTAATAAGCCTATAGGTGTTTATTGTGGTTACTTCCTTGAATTTCTCATCAATTTCTATTTGATTGTAGGCTAACTTGAGATCAGTTTTTACAAAGGACTCCATTTTTGCTAACTCATGGCTCACAGCTTTGATATTTGACAAAGGAAATGAGTTTGAACATATCTGTTAATTTCCCCCTCCCTTGTAATAACCACATATCTTTAAATCTCTGTCAGGTTTTTTTTATCGCTACTATCAGTGACGCACAATTACTACCACCTTGAGTTATTTTTTCTAGTATGCCTTGTATCATTTTGTTTAATTTGGCTACTACCAAAGGTAGCATATGAATTGGAACGTTTTTTGACTATATACTTTGGGTGATAGTTTTTCTTTAGTCAAATGCTTGCTTTATAGCCTTTCAATAATCGTACTTCATTTCCTTCTGCTTCCATGTGTGTGAAAGACGCATTCACCATAGTCGGGTTGAGCTGGCTTCCTCCCCGATGGAGGAAGTCTCATTGGGATTTGTTTAAGGACAGGGTCCCAAGTCCTACCCTGTCTGTTTCCATGGAATTGATTAGTCTCGCTGTATCTACTTTTAATGCATCAATCCCTAATAATCCGTGATCATTTTTGCATGCTACAACTGTAGTAGGAATTATTTCAAAATGCTTGTCTGTTTCAAAATTGCCTTGAAAATGTACTCATTGTTTTTATGGTTGTTCCATCAAATTGCTTTAATTGTACACTGCTTTTTTTTTTTTTAATTTAGGTCATCCTAATTTTATGGTATCAATGTAACTTCACTGCCTACATGTTAAATAATTAGCCATTTATCCTTATTTTTTCTAACCCTTTTTTGTGTATTCATTGTAAATATTTCAGCTTCTTCTTTGGAGGGGCTTTGAACAGTTTTTACTTTTTGTATTTTTTTTTGTATTTGAAAATTATTATTTTTTGTTTTTGCAATTTGAGCATATGTTACCTAGACCTGGACATTTGTACTTGTCTCTCTCTTGTGAGTTTTTCCACAATATCTACATTTAATTATGGATTTGGTCTTGCTCAATCTGTATGTCTCAAATTCTTTTGGTTGATTAAATTCTCTAATCAACTGTAACTGTTGCAAAATCTCTATGCTAGCTTCCAAACACATTCTGCTATTATGTAGACATTCTAGTACTTTTCTTGGGGTTTTGGTCTTGCAAGCTTTCAATTTATCTAAGAAGAATTAATTCATATAGTCATTTCCTGTGTTCCAAATTTTTCAAATTCACAATACTTGGCTCATTCTTTCAATCTATGTAAGTATTGTATAATTGTCTCATTGGGTGCTTGTCTTGTTTCTAAAATCTTAGTTCTTTCTGTGATTACAATTTTTTATTTTGGTCTTATGTTCTTTTTTTATAAATTTTCACACTTTCTTCAAATGTTATTTCTTCTAATTTGCTTGGGTAACATTGTTGAAATTTTCTTCACATCTTCGCCTCCAACTGTAGCAAGAAATAAATTGGTTATCTCATTTTCTTCTCCATCTGTCTTTGTGTTTCTCAAATTTTTTATTCTTGTAAATGCAGCAAAAATTCTTATCCATGTTTCTGTGTATTCGAGTCATCCAGTGAATTTAAAGATCCTATCTGCAATGCCATTGTTATGTTTCCCATTTCTTTATGCATAATAGTAGTTGTAGCATCGCTCTCCATGTCCTTTGTGACAACAGGGTTTTCTGTTTCTTACCTTTCCAATTATTCTCTATTTATTCTTGCTTATTAATTTGCATACAATACTACACTGTTGAAGAATTTCACTTAAAAAAAAAATCATTGTTATTGCAACTAGCTATGTCTTTTGAGTTAAACATAAATGTAAATATGAAAAAAGCTGAAGTAATAAAAGACCTAATAGAAATAACATGATTATTGGATTTAGAGGTAGAATCACCGACTGACGCCACTTCGGTCGGGTTTCAATCCTGGGTTAAAAAGCAATCGGAGTCTAACTGTACTGATGAGCTGTGATACAGCGAAACAGATCTGTCTGCAGATGACTATATATATATATATATATATATATACATACACATACACACATTGTATATGAACCCAGGTATAGAGCTATGCATAGATTATTAGTGACTGAACCTGAGATTCAATCACAACATTGAACACTTGTACAGTAAGCATGTTGTGGTTATCTAAGATTATAAATTTATGATGCAGTACAAATTACCAGCTATTGATCATTTGTGAATATATAAATAAATAAATTTTTAATTGTGCAAGTTGAGAAAAGTGTTAAATGTAGTCTTGTAAACCTATATACAGATGAGGCTAGATCAATGCCAGACATTCTAGCTATGCCATTAAGCTAGATCTAGGTCTTTTCTGGCAGTTTCATGAATCAGCACACAGTAGGGAGTTTGTATAAATAATAAATACTGTTTGTCCATTTAAAGGAAGAACATGTTTACTACGGAAGCAGAATGGTTAACTATTTAGGTCTTGTTCCAAACCCACTTATAAAATATAACCCTACATCCTGGTGTTGAACTAAATATTTAATATATGTATTTCCAGGTGAATAACCCTTTCAGCAGAAATGAAACGTAATGTTTTGAGTGGAGGACAGAAGAAGAAAGATGCAGAGAAGAATAGGAGAATTCCAAAATTCACATTGTGGCTCAATATAGGTGCAATGACAGCCATTCAGACCATTCCGTCAGATATAGCATCCACATCTACATCCATTTCTACTACCAACCATCCAGTTTCAGCAAACATACCATCATTAATGATACTAACACAGTAGATTATTGCATTCATAGTGGGCTCTCAGCATGTCAGAACCATGATAGCAAACTTTCCAACTAATGCAGAGTGTATAAAACAGTTGGAGTAGAAAATATGGAGAGAGGGTATTCATCAAACAATGTGTTCAAATGTTGGTTGGTTGGTTGTTTTGTTTTTATGGCATACTAGCAGTATAGCCCGGCGTTGCTCGGGTCTAATGAAAGCTTGTAAACTAATCCATGGTCCTGGAGCTCAGACTCTTTGGACGTTGGCACGAAAGACTAAAAAGCAATAGTTGTTTCCAGTTAAAACGAAACTGTAGACTGAAAGAAAAATGAATGGATGTAAGTCAAATTTTGATTTCCTCGTATCGGTTTCAAATAAGTTTTTTTCAGCGTAAACTGAATTTTTAAGGCTAAATAAGTCCTCTGAGTAAATGGTATCATGGCTGAGACTAAGAACTACAATTATACCTACTTAGAGCCAAACCCAAAGCAAAAACTAAAATAAAAGGGCTGAAAAAATACAGACATACAGGCAAATAAACAGACACACACACACAAAGATCTTGCCTTTTATATATATATATATATATATATATATATATATATATATATATATTATCAATTTGCTGCACTATTGTAAGAACTGCAACCTTGAAACTTCTGAATATCGCTTCTTATGTCTTTGTCTATGAGTGTATCAAATTTGATTAAAATCAAACCACTTCTTCTATAACCTAATTTTTTCGATTATCAATTTTTTATATTTATCGGGGGTACTGAAACACAAAACCTAGCTAAAAACACTCAAAGATGCTTATAGTACAACTGTGTAAATTTTCAAGAAAATTGGTTCAGCCATTTTGGAGTCTATAGGTAACGGATACACACACAAAGTTTCATTTATAAATAAGTTTAGATCAACCTCGGCGGGTCATTTATTGCCAACTAAATTTTATTTATTTATTGCTGGTAATACCTTTTTTCTTTCAACAATTTATTGTTTTTTTTTATATAAGTTTTGTGTCTAGTAATACTTTTTACTTTTTCGAGTATCAAGATTCATTGGGATTTGTTTTTAAGGGCAGGGTCCCCAAGTCCTACTCTGTTATTTAACCCATAACTGGAGGGAAGTGATGGATTAATACCTTTCCCAAGGGTACCAGTGCTTAAGTGAATGCAGGGTATTCAACTGGAATTTGAACTCGGCTCACCGATTTCTCTTTCTCAATGAGTTTGTCATCTATTTCCCCTGTGCTGGACACTGACTTAACTTTATAGGAGTAAAAGCAGAAGAGTGTTGTTTACAGACTGTAAAATTCTTTGACTTTATTCAACATCTGTATTCATTTTTTGCTAGGTCTACTCATTGCTTGAATGTAGTAACATCTTTCGAAAAAGATTTTGTGGTCAAACATCTGTCTGACACAGGGTCAGCACATTTTGATGCTGTTCATACTATATATAAGAATTTTGAGAAAATAAAACATGGATTCTTTATCAGCTGTCAATGGACAGCAAGTGAATACAAGGTGAGAGGCAGAAGGAAAAAAAAAGGAAAATCTGGAAATTTTTTGGAATGACATATGAGAAAGAATGAACAAAATTAGCAAGGTCCTGCAATCAAAGGATGTGAGCATCCTTATGGTCACACATTTTCTTGAGCCTATGAAAACCTATCTTCAGAGAGACAAATTTAGTGAATATGAATTCTAAGCCAGGTGTATATGTCCAGATACAGATAATGGTGATGGGAAAAAATGGAAGTGTGCATAAATATAACATATGAGCAAGAAAGGTATTTCTTGGTAAAACTGAAAAGTTCAAAGTGGAAACTTTTCTCCCTATTCTGCACACACTAATCTTTGAAATGGCAAAATGTGAAAAGGCTTATTCACAAATTGAAAATGTTTTTTTTCTTCAGTGAATTGAAAACCATTGCTTCTGATGCACAAAAAAAAATTTAAAAAAAGTGTGAAGATCTGGCTAATATGCATAACGAAGACTTGAATTATGATAACCTTTTAAATGAATGTGAACATCACTAGCAGTGTAGCCCAGTGTATCTCAGATGTAATGAAAGCTTTAAAACTAATCCATGGTCCTGGAGCTCAGACTCTTTGGACATTGGCACGAAAGACTAAAAAGCAATAGTTGTTTCCAGTTAAAGCGAAACCGTAAACTGAAAGAAAAATAAATGGATGTAAGTCAAATTTTGATTTCCTGGTATCGATATCAAATTTTCTGCACTATTGTAAGAACTGCAACCTTGAAACTTCTGAATATCATTTCTTATGTCTTTGTCTATGAGTGTATCAAATCTGATTAAAATCGGACCACTCCTTCTATAACCAGATTTTTTCGATTATCGATTTTTGATATTGATCGGGGTACCTAGACACTAAATCTAGCTAAGAACACTCGCAGACGCTTATAGTTCAACTGTGTAAATTTTCAAGAAAATCGGTTCAGCCATTTTGGAGTCTATAGTTAACGGATACACACAGACACACACAGACAAAGTTTCATTTATAAATAAGTTTAGATATGCTTCGTAGCACAATAGAGTAGCATCATTTGAACTGGCATTCCTCATATGCATGAGAAAAAACTGACTTCAAGCTAATAATAAAGCAATTCTCTGAAAAGAAATGCTGCAAATGTTTGTTATAATAATAAATCTGTAGTAGTTTTAATCTGTGCCATCTGAGTGGCTTACTGAGTATTATTCTGTTTTATAAATGTGCATTGTGGTGCAATGGATATCGATTCGGAACGACAAATCGGGGAGCCGAGTTCGAATTCCAGTTGAATGCCTTGCATTCACTTACACTCAAATACCCTTGAGAAAGGTATTAATCCATCTCTTCCCTCCAGTTATGTGTCAAATAATAGGACAGATTGGGTTCTATAGCCTTGGTCGGCAACCAGTCTACTGCAAAGAAAGTAATGGTAACCTACTGTGGGATAATCTTCTGCCCAGTCAGTCATGTTTCTTTTGAGACATGATCGCCCAAAGCATGTATCACGTATGGCACTCAACTGACTGTATTGTTTATGTTGATTAGTTGCTGCTATACAGCATATTTTTAATATTTTAACAGTTTTGTTAAAGTGCCAATAAATTAAATATATGTTTAATATTATCAACCATTTACTGTTTGTTCTTGTAAGTGGTTGTCGGATGGGGACCAGCACACTGATTTTTTTTTTTTTTATAATCGTATTGCCTCAAGCAAAGCATTTTACTGCCACTGTTGTGCAGGGGGTTAAATAAAAGGAAAGTTATGAGAGAGTGATAGGTTACAGAGGGTGTCAGGAAGTGGGTAAGAGAAGGCTGAGAATACTGATGAGAGTTGAGTGGATGGAGAAAGGAGCATGAGAGAGAGAGAATGCAAGTTAGTGAGATAGAAGATGACTATTGACTTTACATTTAAATTCTTGGAGATCATAGCTGTTGAGGAAGCAAATAAACGAAAGAGAATTCCACAGGCCGAAAGTGTGAGAAAAGAAGCTGATGGAGTAGAATTTGTGTTTACATTTTATTGGTTTCAGGAGCCCAAAATGCTGTTAAAAATGGCCTTGATTCTGTCAGTAATCCTTAACAATCCTTTTCTTCGTGATCTCTGATATCTAACATATAGACATAGTGGGCTAACTTTCTAAAATTTTACTTATGATCTGTGAGAGTTGATTTTCTATGTGCTGTTTAGATGTAGCACAAGACCGAAAGTATGGAGCACCCAGTAGGGATCAAATGCACTATTTCACTGTAATAGAGACAAGCTTGTTAACCATTATACCACAGTGAGGTGCCATTAAAAATTCATGAGAGAATGGTAAGGCAGCAGCAAAGCTAGTGGGTACCGAAATATAAAGCAATATATCAGGTTCAAAGAATTTGGCACTAACATTTGAGTGTCTTAATTTGAGAAATGTAATAAATGCTATGACCCATGTTATCACCATAGTGATGGTGAAAAGTTACGGACCTGACCAAAGAAGCCATAAAAAATAAAATCAGAATTTTGTTTAGTCATATTTTGGAAAATGAATTGCCCAATGAACATTTCAGCATCCCCTTGTGCATCAATAACTAATTCCTAAAATAAATAAGTTTTCTCTACATTTGTTTTTGCAGTGAGAGTGTGTTAGAGGAAATGGTCATCTGCTCAGAAAATTTTACAGAGCAGTTATCAAAATTTACCACCAAGAAAAACTTCTAATACTAATTTTATAAGCAATGATAAAATAAACTATGAAAATAAAAAGGTTAAAATTAACTGATGATTAACTGAATATACACATTATTTATTTAATTAAACCTAAGCATTCTACATTGAAAATTTACTGTTTTAATTATGGTGTTTCAAGACAATCAGTTTTTTTTTACTACCTGCAAATTTATAAACTCTAAGCTGGGGGTGGAGGTGAGAGCCATTATCTTCTGATGAATTTTTTTTTTTTTTTTACACACATCATTCATCTTCAATGAAACAATGGGGTAGGGGAGAAGAAATGGCTCATTTGCAAAACAAAAAATGCTAGACAGCAAAAAAAGGGTAAAGAGAGAAAAGAAAAAAAATCCCCAATCATATTTCCAAACACCTGAAGATTATCAGAATGGATTGGCTGAACAATTGGCTTAAAAAACATTCTAGCTTATAGCTGGGTTTAAATATTAGTCACTGATGATATGAATTAAAAATATACAATCATCTCAGACACAATATAGATCCTAATTACTATGATGATGAAATGATTCTGAGCAAGTTATCCTTGTAGATCTATTCCTTTGTACAGTATTGGCTTAATGGATGCTCCACTATTATAGCCTTTTACCAAATTAAGCTAAGTAATAATCTACAACTATGCTGAAAGTATTAACCAAGTCATGTTTTCTATAAACTGACAAAGATTGCATAGCTTAATTGAGCAACTGGTGACAAATTAGAAAATAAGTGATAAAAAGGACATTTATAAGGTATTAATCCGTCTCTTCCCCCCAGTTATGGGTTAAATAATAGGACAGATTGGGTTCTTACAATAGTTCAGAAAATTTGATATCGATACCAGGAAATCAAAATTTGACTTACATCCATTCATTTTTCTTTCAGTTTACTGTTTTGCTTTAACTGGAAATAACTATTGCTTTTTAGTCTTTTGTGCCAATGTCCAAAGAGTCTGATCTCCAGGACCATGGATTAGTTTTAAAGCTTTCATTACATCTGAGCAACGCCAGGCTATACTGCTAGTATTTTATACAAGCAAAAATTGAAATAATAAAAATTTTTGTGACCAGCCAACTCATAATGGTGAACAAGACTGCACTATAAATAAAGGTCAGAAATAAGGATTTCTTTGTGAATGAAGAATCTAATTAATGACCCTGACAAGAAATTGAGAGATATCTGGTAAATTTCTGGCCAGAGACCAGGGTTTTCCTTGTGTAGGAGAAAACTTGAAATAAGAATTTAATTAATGACCACAAGTAAATGCAACCTGAGACCAATGAAAGAGCTGAAAGAGAACTGGTTGGTAGTGAGCAGAGGTGGTAATCTAAGGAAGGTGGAGAATTCGTACACAATTTTGAAGGGTATTGGTGAGAGATACCAATGAAGAAAAGAAGGAGTTGATTTAGGCAGATTGATGCTCATGGAAAGGAAAAACCCCCGAATTGAAAAGATAATTAATCTTTGAAACCCAGACAATAAAGAAACCTTTATTGGAATAAAGTAATTCACCGATATCCCCAGACCCATCATACCGCATGCCAGTTTTGACTGGAAATCCATATAAGCGATGGCCTGAAGTGCCCAAACAGAGTAGCAGAGTGATTTTGGCCACAGACACCAGAGATTTGTGATTGCGACAAGAGACCTTGCAGCCAGACATCACATGACTGCCTGCCTAAGAAAAACTGACTCAAATCCTGTGCTGAACTTAACAGAACCAGCCGAAGTGTTATATTTCAACTTTAGATGTGGGTTGGAAGATAGCTATCTGCATAAAGTTTGACTGATGGAATGAATAAGCCTGTACCAAGAATCAAGATATAAAGTTTTATTTTTTTATGAATTTTTTTTTCTTTTGACTTCATTTGCAGCAGTTCCTGAAAGTTATTTGGCTTCACCTGTCTTAGGATAAAATCAAACACAACCATGGGATAAGATTGGGTGTAGTCCAAGGTGATCAGTATTGATCCAGCCCTGGAAAGTGGGCAGACTGAGAACCAAAGAAGGTGGGGCAGGCCACACTGGGTTTAATAGCCTTGGTTGGCAATCAAGCAGAAAGAAAAAACAGCTTATTGTTGGAATATGGCACTTGATTTTAGTCTGAAATAGCAATGATCTACTTTACAAAAATTTAGATAGTCAGACAAGACAAGAGTAGAACATCCAGCAAAGATTGAATCCGATTTATTAGTAGTGATTTATTTTACAACAATTTTGATTGTAGTACAATGAGTCTCCTATACAACTGACTGAGCTTACACAGAATCAAGTGACTCCTAAATGATGTTATTGGAGTCAGAAGAGTTGAGAGTTTTATTTAATGGCTGGAAAATAAGGCCTGAAGTCTTATGTTCAAAAGTAGCAACCCATTTGAATGAAGGGAGAAGAAAATAAATAAACAAAAAAAATGGGATAAAGTGACACTTTGTCAGAAACCAGATGCTTCTGCCTGCAAACTTATATAATTAGAGTCTCAGTCAGGGTGGGAGAGAGATAGAGGAGCTGTCTATCCAACCAGTCATGTTGGTAATAGTCGCTTGGTTGAAGAACAGATGAAAGAATACTAGCTGATTTCATCTTCTGGTCCTTGTGAATGTGTAGCAAGTCTTTTCCATTGTGTTTTGCACACAGGTGAACAAGAATTGAAACACAAGATAGAATCCCTATCCACTGTTGAGTTTGAATTTTGTTTGATTGCATATCAACCTCTGTGGGTTATTTATTGCTAAAAAAGTGGAATTTTAAGGGATTTTTTTAATGTTTGGTTAAAGTGAGATTGATTTAGTCAGATTTTGATGAAAATATATTTATTTTAATTTTAGAAAACTGAAGATATTTTCTAGTTTTGTATTCAAAAATCTATTGCTGATAATTTTTTCCTTCAAAAATGTATATTTTTCTATAAAAGTCTATTTTATACTTTCGTAGTCTTAACCTTAGTTTGTGGGTTAACTATTTTCCCATAGCTAGGACCCTAGGAGATGCTACCACTCCAAACCAGAGTAAACCTGGGAACAACAGCAATTAAGAGGTGGTTTCATGCTCCTCACAACCTCCCAATCAGAGACCTTGCTGCCAGATGCAGTTTACCATCATAATCAGGACCACTACTCACTGTTGAATGTTAACAATTGCCTGATGTAAGACTTGTGTAATCTGCAGATCAGACTTAACACATCAGAAAATTGGTCCTAAAGACAAACCTGCTAGCCTTTTAAAAGCATTTTGATGCATATTTCTATGTTACAAGGTCAAATGGAGTCAGGTAGAAGGAAATAGAAAGACTTTTCTATTGATCTTCCAAGTATAGAAGGGCTTATCTGCCTTGAAAATGAGTATTTTAAATGGACTCAAGTACTTACTTCTGGAACAACAAGGGAAAATGCAATTAAGAAGGCTAATATATTTACTAATTTTGACATACTGGCAAAAAACGATAAAAAAGGAATGCCCAATATGATTGACTTATATGCATAAGTAATTGTCTGTTTGTAAATCACTTTACAGCATATTCCTATGAGGTCTTAAAGATATTCCTTCATCAATGATACAAAATGATATATATTTACCAAATAAAAGCATTACTTACCAAGGCAGCGAGAGAGAGAGAGAGTCACCAAGAGAGAGAGAGAGTCACCAAGGCAGCAAGAGAGAGAGAGAGAGAGTCACCAAGGCAGCAAGAGAGAGAGAGAGTCACCAAGGCAGCAAGAGAGAGAGAGAGAGTCACCAAGGCAGCAAGAGAGAGAGAGAGAGAGTCACCAAGGCAGCAAGAGAGAGTCACCAAGGCAGCAAGAGAGAGTCACCAAGGCAGCAAGAGAGAGAGAGAGTCAAGGCAGCAAGAGTCACCAAGGCAGCAAGAGAGAGAGAGAGAGAGAGTCACCAAGGCAGTGAGAGAGAGAGAGAGTCACTAAGGCAGTGAGAGAGAGAGAGTCACCAAGGCAGTGAGAGAGAGAGTGAGTCACCAAGGCAGAGAGAGAGAGAGATCAAGAATGCAGCAAATTGGAGGCAGTAGGAGAGTAACCAAGAAAGTGACTGTATAGAGTCAAAGAAAGGTAGGAGTTATGATGTACTTTCATATGTATACAAGTTTATTAGATTAGACTACATATTAGAAAAGAAACTTGAATGATATCTAAACTTATGTGTGAACCATATTTTTTTGTTTAATTTTCTAATGTCCTGACTATGAGCTCATTAATATTTAATATCTCCATTTAATTTGAAAAAAAGAAGAGGAAAAACAATCTCAGAAAATTACTTATGTCATACAGCTGACCACAAAATTATCATATTAATCATGCAAGCTGGTAAACATTATCAACATGCTTCCTTAACTTCTTTTTCTAGCTGTTGTTAAGCTTTGTCACATTATTCTCTTGGTAACTCTGATTATGCTGTAGTATCTATTGATATATTGTTCCAGTCATCTATTAGGTCTCTTAGGAATAGGACCTCCTGTTAATTGGGATTTGTTACTTTCTTAGAGTCATCTCTTGGATTGATATTATTAACCTATTGAGAATTGTGATTTTCATTTAAACTGAGTCAAATCTCATTAAATGTGCATTGTGGAGCAGTGGATATCGACTCAGAATGACAAATTGGAGTGCCGAGTTTGAATTCCAGTTGAATTCCTTGCATTTACTTATGCACAAATTGCTTGGGAAAGGTATTAATCCATCTCTCCCCTTCAGTTATGGGTTAAATAATAGAACAGATTGGGTTCTATAGCTTTGGCTGGTAACCAGTCTACCGCAGAAAACAATCTTCTGCCTAGTTGTCATGTCTTGAGACATGATAGCCCAAAGAGTGTATCATGTACTTAACTGACTGACTGACTGACAAATCTCATCAGTATTAAGTGATTTTTAGAACACTGACTGGCATTTACTGAAATATTGAGTTCAGTCCTTACCAGTTGTTCAACTGTTGCCTTGTGCCAGTTACAGGCTTAAAGAGGTGATGTATCTACTTGAATTGACTTTATTGGGGTTCTATATATGCCTTGCAGCCCAAAGCAAAGTATAAATTTCTTGTTCAGTTTATTTCACAATGAAACAGTTTTTTTTTTTTTTTTTACAAACCTGTTGTAGATCTTCATTGGGTGCTCAACACTTCTGATTTTGTGCAAGATAAAGTCAGTCCTCTGCAGCCTCTTAAGAAAACAGACTCAAAATTAACCCTTTGAGTTCTCTACCAACATCATCTTCATAAACTAAAATATCAGATTTTGAAATTATGGGCAAATCTTAACTGATTTTTGCAAACTGAATTCCCTGATCTAATGAGAAGATGATCAAATCTCAAGTTTAAATTGTTTATCCATTTAAAATGTGACATTAAATTATATATTCAGTCTAAGAAAGAAAGTCATAAAATTGCTTCTAAGGGCTGCATATTTCAGCTTTCAAATTTTTTTTTTTTTTAAATCAATTTGCCCCAAGCCACTAAAAAGCAAGGAGCTACTGGGACTGAAAGAGAATGAAAAAACTTTAGCAGTTTTAAATCAAACTGGTATCTAATTTTATTTATGGTTCCTACTTATTTTCAGGGATCCCCAGGAATTTTTCCTCACAGATTTTGACTATCATTCTAAACTGAAGAAGCCAAATAGAGTAGATTTTTCTCTTTCTTTAATCATTTACACACACACTTTTTCATTTATGAACTCTTAAAAATGTTTTCAAACAGCTGTACATTATGTGTGTGTCTCTTTGATATATATATATATATATATATATAGTAAAGTTTTGTAATGTGCTTGAAGCATTGTGTAAAATAGTTATATGGGTTATGTATGGCTGTCACAACATGTTGAGTAAAATAAAGGAAGGTTAAGTGTTTGAGTATTACCTATTTATTAAACATTAATATTTCGAGATCAAAATCTCATCTTCAGAATGGCAGAGAAGCTTTTGTCTGTCCAGGTATCTCCACGGCCTTTCAAAGAATTGCTTGTCCCTGGCTGTCTGCTGCTGGTGTATGTGTGCGTATGTATGTATTCTAGCTGCTGTGTGTGTGTGTGTGTGTGTGTGCTTATTCTAGTTGGGGCCTTTATGGCCTGATGATATAAGTCTGCTTGTATGTGTGGTATATCTTAGTGTAATCTGATCGTTTCCTTGACTCTTTGACCAGGCTGAAGAGGATCAGTTTCATTACTGTTGTTTTATCTGTCTGATTTATCTGGTGTGTGCCTGTCCATGACTGTGTCATGTGTGCATGTCGATGTGCGCGTGGTTATTGTAATTTATTCTACTTTATTTTGTATGTGTGTGTGCTTTCCTGTGTGCGGTGTGTTATAGGCACCTCCGCTACTTTACCGGGTGGGGGGAATAACATAGTGTAAAATTATTTGTACATTTATTATTATTTTTATATGTTAACGAAATATTAGAGGTACCTAGATGTGTGCATGTGTTTAGTGTATGCACTTATACACACACACACACACATATATATATATATATATATGTATGTATGTATATATGCGTACTCATATATACACACACACGAGTTCACGTGTTCCGGTATGAGCTGTGTACGCGTGTTTATGGTACATATGTTTATATGTGTGCGTTAAACTGTGATATCGTGCTCGTGTGTATGAGCTTTATTGTTGTGGTCAGTGTGTGTCATGTATGTGTTAGCATTGTCTACAATGTTATGTAGTCATATATATATCCTGGCATTGCTCAGGTGTAATGAAAGCTTTAAATTTAATCCATGGTCCTGGAGCTCAGACTCTTCAGACGTCGGCATGAAAGACTAAAAAGCAATAGTTGTTTCCAGTTAAAGCAACCGTAGACTGAAAGAAAAATGAATGGATGTAAGTCAAATTTTGATTTCCTGGTATCGATATCAAATAAGATTTTTTTGTCGATAAGTCCTCTGAGTAAATGGTATCATGGCTGAGACTAAGAACTACAATTATACCTACTTAGAGCCAAACCCAAAGCAAAAACTAAAATAAAAGGACCGAAAAAAAAAAATACAGGCATATAAACAGACGCACACACAAACATCTTGCCTTTATATATATATATAAAAATCAATTTTCTGCACTATTGTAAGAACTGCAACCTTGAAACTTCTGAATATCATTTCTTATGTCTTTGTCTATGAGTGTATTAAATTTGATTAAAATCGGATCACTCCTTCTATAACCCGATTTTTTCGATTAATGATATTTATCGGGGGTACCTCGACACAAAACCTAGTGAAGAACACTCGCAGATGCTTATAGTACAACTGTGTAAATTTTCAAGAAAATTGGTTCAGCCGTTTCAGAGTCTATAGGCAACAGACACACATACAAAATTCCATTTATAAATAAGTTTAGATATATATATATATATATTGTTTGTCTATCTTTCTCACATATACATATAATTACTTAGTTTTTGGTCATAATTAAATTAGACTAGTACATTGTTGCATTAAAAAGTGTTTAATACAATAATATTGTAGAACTTTTGAATATTTTTAATTTGTAAATGAGTTTTTACGCAAGTTAGGTTTCTACCATCTGGTGTCTTCAGGCAATTTATAATAACTTATTTTACTGTTTTCTTTTAAGAACACTCATGTAATGGGGATTTTTATGAACACACAATTTTCAAAATTAGTTTTCATCCATGGTTGTATGATCCTAATAGGTATTTTTGGTATGGTTACATTTAGTCATAATTTCTGCTCTTTCATTCAGTAATTCATTTTTGTTTGGGAATAACATAATAATTAACTTTTCTTCCTGGCGCAGTCTACATATTTTGCTGCTTGGCTGTTTTCACTATACTCCACATTATGTCTGGGTCTTTTCCATATTTCAATTTCTACATGTGGCTAGCCAATTTTAGTTTTTACTTTAAGTTAAAGGATTGGTTGAACAAGATAATGTTTCATTTTCTATCATTGTTTTTTATTTGTCTGTTTGGTTGGGGATTGTATTCTAAAATGTTCTTCATAGTTTTTCTTTTCATCAAATATTGTTTTGTTTGATGAATTTTTTGATAGACACCAAATGATAGAAATCTGGGTTGTGTAATAACTTGTTTACAAATGAAACGCATATATATATATATATATATATATATATATATATATATATATATATATAGTTTATAAAGGAAAACTCAACACATAATATCAGTTATTATAAACTATAGGTCTGATGATATGAGCTAATTAAATTCATTGAAATGAGCTATAGTTTATAACTGATAAGACGTGTTGAGTTTACCTTTATAAACTTCATATTGCTCTGGTTAACACCCATAGAGCACTCTATATGGATTTACCAATTAATATTTTATATTAAGGTAATCTTGTTGGATTATCCTCACCGTTTACGGACTGACACCTATACCTATATATATATTATTGGAGAGAGAGAAAGAAATACACACAATGTACCAGCTATTTGAAAACATTTTTAAGAGTTCATAAATAAAAAACTAGTTTATGTTATGCATCATATGCCAAGTTTTAAGATTCTTATTTCCCTTTCGTATATACAAAAAACATTAAAATGGCAACTTTCAGTCTTACATGAAATGGAAAGACATGGTATGCTTATGTTTATCTTGGAATATCTTCTTGACTAGGCCAAAAATTTCAGCACCTATATATCTTACCGATATTTTAAATTTTCAAAGTCGACCTTCATTCTGATTAGTTAAATTAGACACACCCCTAAGGTCTAAATTTTTTGTCTTTCCCACTCCATATTAATTATTGTTTTCTATTTTCAAATGGAAATCATTTTCACCAAAGTTACCAAACATAGCCTGATGATGAGATAAAATCTTTAAGTCTTGAAACACAGAAATTTCCGAGTCACAATGTAAATTAATTTTAAATAAAAAAAAGTAAATTTAAATATATTACGCTCTATGATGTATTGAGCACTTTTTTTAAAAAGTAAATGCCAGAGAACTTTGGATTCTAAACCTGTTGGTTCTCTTCATCTGGATATATATATATATATGTGTGTGTGTGTATGTGTTAGCTGTAGTGATAGACATAGAAAGCTGCACGTACTTTGAGTAAAGGAAATAGAAAAAAAGAGAAACGTTTTAATTTTTTAAATGTAAAATGAAAGATATGAAAACTAACAGAATGCAACCAAATAATTCTTTCCTGTTTAATGAAAAATGAATATAAGTTTTCGATTCCATTTTAGATTAATCTTCTCTTGCGATTTG
The DNA here is from genome assembly GCA_037127315.1 of Ascarosepion bandense. Taxonomy (NCBI): domain Eukaryota; kingdom Metazoa; phylum Mollusca; class Cephalopoda; order Sepiida; family Sepiidae; genus Ascarosepion; species Ascarosepion bandense. The sequence goes on along the minus strand of JBBBDQ010000166.1, from coordinate 44,362 downwards.
TCTCCTGGAGAGATGATAATTTATGTAACACTTAAGTCTGACAATCTTAAATTCACTTTGATGTATTCCTGCTGTGAAGGTTGTCTTGACTGCAGGAAAAAAAACAAAAAAAAAAAAAATCACCAATATTGCAGCATTCATAAAAGAAGTAAAATAAAATAAAGTAAAAAAAAACAAAAGATCCCTGCATCTAATATCTTACTAATTCCATATTAATATAATGTTAGTGTATTATCATTAGTAGTAGTAATTGTATTATCAGTAATAGTAGTAGTGATAGTTGATTTTCTATGTGCCACTTAGATCCGTCACAAGGTCAAAAGAATGGGGTACCTGGTGAGAATTGAAATCACTACTAATTTGTAATAGGTTCTAGTGAGACAAGAGCTACCCTGCTGCTTATATGTGGCCCAAGGCCAAAAGAATCAAACTACTTGGGTGCAAGGATTCTAGGCTATGACACTGTCAGCACTCTGCCTTCAGGTAGAGAGCGCTCTCTGCTTCTGAGCAGAGAGCAATAACCCAGTCTTGGTTCCGCAGAAAGGTAGAATCAAGACTGGGGAAAAATAGACAGATATTTTTGGCCTGGCTATATGGCCGGGAAGGCCCACAATAAAAAGACCTTGTGTCACATTTAGCCTTGCGTGGGAAGGTTGGTAAATACCAAGACAAGCTTGCTTACCATTACACCAGGTCAAAGTGCCCAGATAGTAGTAGTAATAGTAGTAATAATAATTAGCAGTAGTAATAGTAGTATGTATATCCTTATTATTATTAATAGTAGTAAAGCTTGTTATGGAGAATGTAGCTATTACACATGACAAAGTGTGTTTGAGAGGATATCTAAACCTCAAGTTTATCAAGTGAGAATTAAAGGTGTGCCATATCACAGAGAGCAAAGGTTGAGAATGTATAGAAGAAAGAGGGGAAAGTGAGAAGAGTTGAAGCCTAAAGACAAAGTGGAACAAAGGGTAAGATTGTAATTGGTACGGTGGGGTGGGGAGGTTTAAATTATCAACACATACTCTAGAAAATAATAACTAAAAGTGTTAAGAAATAAAAAAAATTAAAAATATTTTTCTTGGAATAAAACAGCTTAAGTTGTTCAGACAGTAAAGAAAAACTCCACTGAATTAATGTAAAACTAGCAGTACTAATGAAAATCTAACAGTTTCAATTTTTGAATTTTTTGATTCATTAATTCAATGATTGGACATATTTCTTACCCATGGAAAGCCCCTCCCTCATACAATATTAAATATTTGAGATTGACAACTTTAATGAAATACTGTAATAACAATACAGGTCATTATTTATAATTAAAGGGTATTAAATCAAAGGATTAAAAATCTGTAAATGGAAACCTGTTTCATTTGCTAGGAAGAGGATAGCCTCAGTTTTTTGGATGCAAAAGGCATTGTGTTTATTGACTATTTTTAAAAGGGCCATACCATCAATGGAGAGAGTACTATGCTAACTTGCTGAAGTAGTTATGAAATAGAAGACCAAATACCCAGAGAAATTAACAAAAGGAGTCTAGTTTCACCAGGACAAGTCCTTGGTTTCAATGGCTACTGTGGCTTTGAGTTTGTTGATCACCCTGTCTCTCCTCCTTATTTGGCCCCATCTATCATCTGTTCCCCAACAGAAAGAAATATTTAGCTGGGAACCAGTATCTTAGTGATGATGTCATATCTGCTGTTGCTGACTTTTTGACAAACAAGATAAAAGCTTCTTCAATAATGGGATTTCTACCTCTGCAACACTGATGAAAGAAGTGTGTGAGCCACAAGGATGACTATGTTGAAAAATAAACCTTATCCATGAGAGTATCTTAGTCAGCCTATGAACTTTCCAGCTGACCCTCATGCGTGTGTGTGTGTGTATGCATATATAAACTCCCAAATTGCGGAATATACACCAAGCTAGTCAGGCACAGGCACTGAAATTCCAAAAAGCCATTCCCAAAATACACTAACACCAGAAGAGTGGGATAAAGGAAAGAGGGGAAGAAAAAGTAGTGAAAAACCCACATTGGAGGCAAAAATTGAACTTGTTCCTTACCAAAGAGGAGGAGGAGATTGACACTAATAGGAAAAAAAAAAACTGATCTAGGTTTGCATGTATCCGGGATTTTCTTTTTAAGATGCCTACATCTTGAGTTCAAATTCCAGTTGAATTCATTGCATTCATTTACATACAAATATCTTTGGGCAAGGTATTAATATGTCTCTTCCCTCCAGTTATAGGTTAAATAACAGGACAGATTGAGTTCTACAGCCTTGGCTGACAACCAATCTACCACAGAAGGTAATGGCAATGGCAACCTATTGCGGGATAATCTTCTGCCCAGTCAGTCACCTAAGCGTGTATCAGGTATGGCACTTAACTGACCAACATTTTGACATTACTTCGTTTCACCCATTCAACAATTAACCTTTGTTTTTGTATGTTAACACATCACTCAATAAGTCCCGAAAGTGACATACAGATGGCATCACTAATAAAAAATCCATATGATTTTTATGAAGTACTAACCTTCAAATGGCACATGACAAAATTTGGGCTTGATTAGATAATTAGTTTACAAGTTAAAGTCATTTAAGTGAAGCTACTGTTGCAAATTTTCAAAATAATGGAAAAATATGAATTTTGTGTGTTGATAAAACATTGCTTTCTGATGGGTAAAAATACTGTTCAAGCAAAGCAATTACTTGATAAGTATTATTCGGCCTCTGCTCCTTTAGAAACAATGGTTAAGGGGTGGTATGTTGTCTTTAAACGCAGTTGTACAGACACAAATGATGCTGAATGCTCTGGTCACCCAAAATTGGCAGTTGTTCTGGAAAACAATAAAAAAACCCCAAAAACATGTTTTGGTCAATCGTAAATTGATGTTATGTGAGATAGCAGAAGAGTTGATCATATCAGAAGGCAGTGTATTCACCATTTTGCATGAACATTTGTCAATGAGAAAGCTGTGATCAAAGTGGATGCCACATTTGCTCACAGTTAAGCAAAAACAACAATGCACTGAGAATTCAGAGCATTGTTTGCAACTGTTTCAATGCAACAAGGAGTTTTTGTGTAAATACGTGACAATGGATGAAACCACCATGTCACTCCAGAGTCAAATTGGCAGTCAACTGAGTTGACAGTAACAGGTGAAAGCCATCCAAAGTGACCAAGGACACAAACATCAGCAGGCAAGGTTTTGGCCTCCATATTTTGGGATGCGTAAGGTATTTTGTTCATTGATTACCTTGAGAAAGGAAGAACCATCAATAGTGAATATAATATAACATTATTGGTGTGTTTGAAGAAAGAAATCACAAAAAAAAACAAAAAAAAAAAACAAAAAACGGCCATAAATGAAGAAGAAAAAAGTGATATTCTTTAAGACAACACATCATGTCACAAGTTGATCGCAACAATGGCAAAACTAGATGAATTGCACCTCAAATTATTTCCACATCCACCCTATTCTCCAGATCTGGCCTTCAGCAACTACTGGCTGTTTGTGGATCTCAAAAGAATGCTTCAGGGAAAGAGATTTGGCTCTAATGAAGTGATATTATAAATTAAGGCTTATATTGAGGTCAAAGATATATCATTCTATTCAAGGCATCAGATTGTTAGAGAAGTGTTGGAATCAGTCTATCACCCCAAAAGGAGACTATGTTGATGAATAAAGTTGAATTTTGCCTAAAAGATGTTGTTTTATTTGTTATACCCGGGATTTATTGAGGGATGTGTTATTATGGCCAATTTCTCTTCCTGGCATAATCTACAACAAATATCTTCATGATTCTTTCCTGCTTTTATCTTCCTTAAAATGTTCCACTGCACAAATGGGTTTCTTCCATTTCTTTAAACTTCCATACCATCTGCCAACCTTGTATCACTTCTGTGGCTTTCTAGTCTGAACAAAGAGGTATGGTTGTAAAAGTGCTTTTTAAATGACCCCTTGGTACAGCTGAAGTACACCTTCTTGAAATTACTACTTTTATCGCTGTCCACAACCTTTTACACAATGCTCTCAGTACAGCACTTGCCATTCAATGGACACTCGTTCATATTCCTACAATTACATGTTCTATCTCCTCTTTCCATATCCAATATTTTGGTATTGTTGAATTTTATAATTCTTTCTAAACTTCTAAAGCAGCTGTAACTTAGTTTGATATTATTCCTATTGAATATCTTAACTCTGAATTTGCTGGAAAGTGTTTGTCCAGGATTTTGAAAATCATCTTACCAATTGTTATTTGTAATTGTTGGTTAAGAAGTAGATTAAACCAAACTTCCAACTTTGGCGTCCCCTTCTGGTCTGTGCTCGAAGAGTGAATATCAAACTTGCTGTGTGCCTCTCTTCTTTTAGCATTTTTTCATCAGTTATTTTCTTGTAATTAAATATTTCATTCATGGGTGAATTATTTGAGATTCTGCACTGTACTTCTTATGGAAATGGCTTGATTATTGATTTAGAATGGTTCGACATGGTGTTAACATATCTAATAACTATTTGGCTTTATATAAGGCAAAACCATTTCATCGTTGAGGTTAAATTCTACATCCAAATATTGGGCAATTTTTTGCACCAACCTCAACTGTGATACTAAATCACAATTTTATGAAGATTTTTATGGATAGGTATCATTAGCGCTTTTTACATCAGGGACCACCATTACACCATCATCCCTGTATAATCCATGATTATCTATGTGGACCACTTTATTTAACTTGTTAGTATAAGAGATCCTTGGGGTGCTTTGCCACTGATTCACCTGAGTAGCCACTCACAGTAAATCCCAAATATTTTGCAAAATATTGCGACTGATGTCACCAAGTTCCAGTTTAATAGGATTGATAAAATGCCTGTTTTTTGATGAGAATCTTTAAGTTGTTGCTGACACCCCATCTTATTGGCAATATCCTTCGCTTCACAGTTGATGTTGTTAACATATGAGGAGGGTGCTTTTTTAATAAAACTTAGTGACCTCATTAACCACTTTGCTTCTATAATTATTGGAGTCCATGAGGTAGATTTTCCTTGTTTTATCTCCCATCACAGATATTTTCTTCTTACTCTTGATTTTTTTTTTTGATTTCCTCTAATAGTTTTTCCTGAAAACCTTTTTGCGTTGTCTGAAATCATCCATTATACTCAAAATATCTTTTTCATAGTTTTGTAATTTGCTTGAAGCATTGTGTTTGTAAGGTGTATGGTTAGGTCTTGAAGGCTATCACAATTCCATTAAGGGAAGGTTGTTGGGTATTACCTATTTATCATACATTAATATTCTCATCTTCAGAATGGTAGGAGAGCTTGTTGAACAGTGCCTTTCAAGAAATGGTCATCCTTGCTGCTACTGCTGTCATTAGTTGTAGTGAGTGTGTGTGTGTGTGTGTGTGTGTGTGTGAGTGTGTGTTAGAGCATGTATGTGTGTGTGTTTTTATGGTGTGTATATATATATATATATATATATATATATATATATATATGTGTGTGTGTGTGTGATTGACAGTCTTCTTTATTTTATGGTTTATCTAAATATGAGTTGACCTGACCATGACCTTTGCCTAAGTGGTAGTGGACATAGTTTTATGACTTGGAGTTATATCTATCTGCTTTGATGGTGGTGGGGGAGTGTGTTTATTGCTACATTTATTTTTTGGGGCCCATGTGTGTTCTCATGTGTGTCTGTGTGTGTTAATGTGAGTATACTTGTATTCCCCCACCCTCTGTGTTCATTTTATATATATCTACCTACATACCATTTCTTGGTATGTGTGTGTGTATAGATGTGTGTGTGTGTGTGTGTGTGTGTATATTTCATTCCAGTGTTGGAGTGTGTGTATGTGTGTGTGTGTGTGTTCAGGTGTAATGTATGTTGGAGTATGGGGTAAGTGTGTGCATGTGTAGATATATTTATTTGTGTGCATTAAACTGTGATAGCATGTTTGCATGTATATGCCTTACTGTTGTGTCAGGTGTGTGATAGCATTATTCTGTTATGTAATCTAGGTTGAGCTCCCATCAATTTTATTCAACAGATCAAGCTTGTATTCATGGATGCTGGCTACAGGAGTGTTTTAAAGTGAATGCTTTATATTAAATTTCTGCATGAGTTCAGAGATAAATGTTAAACAATACAGGATAGATAAATGTTCAAGTAGGAATAAAAAAAAATAAAGAGGGAGGAGGTACAAAATTATTATTTATTTTTGCTCTACTTTCTCCTGAACGTATTGAGCACTTTTTTGTTGTTTCATGCCTTTGGAAGTGGTTATTTACTACCTCCCATTGATATATTGTTGTTATATATTAGAAAATAAAAATGGAATCTTATACACTTTTTTAAAAAACCATCTACTCATCTAACTAGTACCCCTTTTACTGGTGTGTGTGTGTGTGTATATATATATATATATATATCACATTTTTATCACTAATGCTTGCTTTATTCCTAAAAAGTTAGAAATCCTTTTCACCCAACTGCTTCTTAATATATTTTTATGACTGATGTATTTTATATCAGTGACAAAAATGCACAAAAAGAATAACATGCTAAAATTTGGTGAAATAGATATCTGGTTCAAGAAGTTTAAGAAACACTTTTACATTTCACATTCACTCAGCAATGTTTGCATTTATTCTTGACCAAAAACAATCCTTATTTTCTTAATTTTTGATTCATTTATATAGTAAAGTCAGGAGCAATGCATTTACATTTTACATATAGTAACCCTATTCTCACAGTAATTTTTGCCTTAATTCCTGATATTTTTCTTTCTGATTTCCAATGTATTTCTCTTGTAATGCATTTATCTAACATTTGCCTCAATGACTGACAATTCCTTACCCACTACTGTTATTCATTATACAAACTGCATCACAAAGAATATTTAAAGTCAAAACATTATTATTATAAATTATTATTAATAATGATGTTGTCTCATCCTAGGGAAATGTACAAAATGGCAGAAGAGTTTCAGAAGATTCATAATAAACTATTCAATTACAGTGTAACCCTGATATAAGAGAGTTGTCGGGACCAGATAAAAGTTCTCTCATATCCAGGTTTGGTCTATTTTATATACATTCCCACAGGCTCTAATGTGGGACAAGAGAAAATATCTTATATCAGGGTTTATCTTATATCCGGGTTATACTGTAATTGCTCTTATCAAATAATCAAGTAATAGAAAATTTCAAGATGAGCACAATCATGCTACTCATATTTAAGTTGCATTCATGCAGACTGTATATCATTAGAATGAAAGCTTTGACATGCGGATAGAAGAAAGAGGGGCAGAGGAAAGCAGCATGTGATATACTTGATGGGCTTGAGCAAATGGATGGCAGAACAGAGTTCAGGAGGGGTAACAAGAGAAAGTGTGTTAAGCTTCAATGGATAGGTAGATGTAGAAAGCCATGATCGCCTACATCCTGAAGGGACATGGTGCACAAAGATTTATGGTATCAAAAATTGCATAAACAGTTGGTTTACCTTGTTCATTATACACAAATTGGGACAATACTTACCATTCTAACTTTATAATAATTATAACCAGCATACCAAACAGTTTTCCCAATTAATGAAGGTATAAGGTGATGTTCTGGCACAAAAGGGTGAAAATTATCCCGTCCTAAGGAGTCTCGAGAGTCCATTGCTTTAACTCCTACATTTTCAAGGCATTTACCTATTTCTACATCTTCAGCCCCACCTGCATCTTGCCGGCACTTTGTTTTATCATCCACAGCCTGTACAATAAACCTACGCAGGGCTTCTTTACTGAGCACATATCCAGCTCCACCGCTCATGTAGCCTTGCCTTACGAAGGGCTTGAACCTGTGTCCAAAGAGTAATGGCTCATTGCTATTATATCTGCTCAGAAAATGGCGCATGTTTTCGACAATAGTGTATGTGTCATCATCAGCCTTGAAAAACCAGTCGCACTCATTAAAGTGGTTTCGGTAAACATATTTGAATGCCTCTTTTGTCTTTGCCCACAGATTGTGGCGACCCTCATTGACAGGCAGTTTGATGATAGGAATGTTACTGGCATCCTCTTCAGAGCTCATGAAAAGCAAAATGTTGCAGCGTCTTCCCCATGTTGCATTCACATGGATGGCCTTGCTGCGGATGTTGTTTGGGTTGGTCATCACCCAGCAGAGAACCCGTACCTGCCTTGCTAAGGCAATGGCCACAGCAGAAGATTCCTCTGAAAGAGAGAAAGAAAATTTTAAAAAAATATCTATGACAAACAGATTGATCAATTATGAATACAGGATAAAACTTAACACAAATGTGTATGTATCTGTGATGTATTTGGGTAGCAGTTTTACATTATTACAAGTTTGGTTAAAGACCAAAAGTGCTTTGTTAAGGGCATTTGAGAAGACAGTAAGAAACCACATCACTGCTTTTTCCAAGAAGTTATGACAATGCACATATAAGAAAAAAGGATTCTGTGGATAACTATAATTTTCTATCATATGCTCTGGCCATTTTGAATCTTACTTATTGTAGATTAGATTCTTTTTATACCATAGATTTTCATTGGTGGCATAGAAAATGGTCAATTGGGCCCTAATTTGTCTACCCATGAGGGCAGATGGGCTTTTCAATCTTCCAGCCTGTGGTATTATCCTATAATAGATGACTTAGAAACAATCTAGGAAAAAATGTGTACCTTTTCTTTCTGTTGTACATATATTTTTAATTTTTTTTTTAATCTTTTTTTTTTTATAGTTTGCACCATTCTTTCAGCTAATTTATTTGATTGTGGATGGTACAGTGTGCATGAGGTGGGGTTATATGGTTTGTATCCAATTTTGTTCAACCATTAGTATAGTTCCTCATCATAGAACTCTTGTGTGTCGTCAGATACTAACATTTTGGAATTCCATTTCTTGAAACTATGATCAACATTTGTTTCATGATTAAACCTTTTTTGTTTGACACCAATAAAAATGTCATCCAGGCAGCATATTATATTTCACTACCAATAACTTTCTGTATAATCCTTTGGAGAAGAGAGGGCGGGGGGGAAAGGAAAATAAATATTGCACTTGTGGTTTTAATTCTGTACAGCATTCTTTTCTATCTTAAGCATGTTTATTGTTGCAGCTTCTTTAAAGTCTTCATTAATAAATATTTTATGGCATGCAAACTTTAGATCAATTTTAGAGAATATTTTCATAATCACAAGAGAGTTCAAAGCCTATTCTACATTGGGGATATGACATGAGTCTGCACATTTTCATTTTATGCCCATTTGTAGTCACCACAAATATGCAGATCCCTATCCTTTATTAAAATAATAATGGGGAGCCCATTTGCTCCCTCCTGGTTAGAACTACTGCCAGTAGATCTTGTTCTCATGATATTTTTAGTTTTTTCCCAATTATTGGTAGTAAATGGATTGGCACTTTTCGTACTTTAAAATATGAGGGGAAGACATTTTCCTTGAGTCTTAAATTCATTTCACTTACCAGTTTCTTCTGCCTTGACTTTTTCACTAATTTTGTTGAATTTATATTCAATACATCATGAATGATTTTTTTCACAGTCTGCCATTGTGGTAGTAACACATCAAATTTATTTTTCAGTTCCATGTAGGCTTCAAAATAGCCTAACGTTTTTATCTCAGATCTATCAAAGTGAATCAATTGCAAATAGCTTTTCTTTAATCTTGGTTTTCCTAATTTCTTTCATACATTTCTGAGTATCAATGTCATGCCATTTCCTGCATCTAGTTGCATGTCTAATGAAGCATTATTGATTCAGATTTTTAATAAACCTTTTTTTGATTAAAAAAATTTCTGTACTTACTTCATCCTTATTTTGTTGACTGGCTACATATTTTTGGGGGGGGTTTACATGTCTTTCAAATGATTCATTTTGAAGCACATTTCACTTTTTTCAAATATGCCAGACATTTTTTTCTTTGATGCTGATATCTACAAAAAGTATATATTATTCTTTTTTTCTTTATATGTCCACTTACTCTACCAGATCTGCAATTTTTGTTTTATTAAATTTTCCAATTCTTGTTACTGAGTAAATTTAACAGACTGTTCTCGTGACAACTCTCCCAGTTGTAAATGTATTAGTCATTTGCTGATACACCTCATTTTGAAGGCTGTTTATCAATTTCATTTAGTTGACCGGTTTTCTGACCCCACTTTTCAAATTCACAATATTTAGCAGTCAGTTTTAAATGAACATATTCAATAACTGGTTTATTCACTTTTTGAGAAATATTCATTCACTTAGCTCTCTGTATTCACTATTTTTTCCTTGGGTGCCGTTTTTCACTACAATTGTATTTTTTATTTTATTTTATTTCGGTTCTTATCTTTTCTGTCTAACTTTTGTGTAAATTGTTCTTAATTATCAAATTTAGGTTTGGTATATTAGGGTTTTGGTTATATGTAGGAATTCTAAGACCGGCCATGTTTTTTTTTTTTTTTATTGTTCTCTGTCATTCCCCTGCTAACTGGACACATGGCTTGGAGGTGATTCCCCCCCCCCCATCACACTACTGTCTGTTACTGCTTACTCAAGGTAACTTAATCTCTCCAGAACTGTATAGAAAAAACAAAATGAAGAAAATTTTTGAAATTTTCTTAACTTTTTTCTGTCAGCCAGCCTGAAACTTGGTGAGTTTAGCCAGTGTGATCTTATTTTTTGTATTAACTATTTATTCATTTTGATTTGTATTTTGATTTGTATTTTTTATTTTATTTTATTTCGGTTCTTATCTTTTCTGTCTAACTTTTGTGTAAATTGTTCTTAATTATCAAATTTAGGTTTGACTTTTACTAAGTTAAAACTTAGTTAACTTCAGTCACACATTTATTCTTTTTTTTTTTTTTTTAATTGGAGTAGATAGTACCTTCTATCGCCCGGTCTTACACTCCATCCCCTTCTTATGGACAGGAGTAGAGGTGATCGCCTTGTTTCTTGTTTAGGAAGGGGTTCCCGGTTCATCTCTCTCTTTTTCGGTCTTTATTCTCTTTTCCAATCTTTTCACTCTTTTCCTTTATTATTTTATTTATTTTTTTTTTTTTTCAATTGGAGTAGATAGACTAAACTATCGCCCGGTTCACACTCCACCCACATCTATTGAACAGGTGAAGAGGCTCATCCCTTGTTTCCTGTTTAGGATGCGGTTCCCGGTTTTCTCTTTTCCAGTCTTTTCACTCTTTTCCTTTATTATTTTATTTATTTATTTTTATTTATTTATTTATTTTTTTTTTTTTTTCAATTGGAGTAGATAGACTAAACTATCGCCCGGTTCACACTCCACCCACATCTATTGAACAGGTGAAGAGGCTCATCCCTTGTTTCCTGTTTAGGATGCGGTTCCCGGTTTTCTCTTTTCCAATCTTTTCACTCTTTTCCTTTATTATTTTATTTTATTTATTTATTTATTTTTTTTTTTCAATTGGAGTAGATAGACTAAACTATCGCCCGGTTCACACTCCACCCACATCTATTGAACAGGTGAAGAGGCTCATCCCTTGTTTCCTGTTTAGGATGCGGTTCCCGGTTTTCTCTTTTCCAATCTTTTCACTCTTTTCCTTTATTATTTTATTTTATTTATTTATTTATTTTTTTTTTCAATTGGAGTAGATAGACTAAACTATCGCCCGGTTCACACTCCACCCACATCTATTGAACAGGTGAAGAGGCTCATCCCTTGTTTCCTGATTAGGATGCGGTTCCCGGTTTTCTCTTTTCCAATCTTTTCACTCTTTTCTTTTATTATTTTATTTTATTTATTTATTTTTTTTTTCAATTGGAGTAGATAGACTAAACTATCGCCCGGTTCACACTCCACCCACATCTATTGAACAGGTGAAGAGGCTCATCCCTTGTTTCCTGTTTAGGATGCGGTTTCCGGCTTTCTCTTTTCCGTTCTTTTTACCCTTACGTAGCCCCTTGCGCATCAGTGGCATTACCGCCTTGCTCGGGGTGATATGATTAAAAAAAAAAAAAAAAAAAAAAAAAATATTGTCAAACATTTCCTCCAACAGTCTTGGGAATGCAGTTGCTGATGCTTTTTTGTTGGTCTTACAACCAACAGTTTACAACAAGGTCTGTTATTTGGTTTTCTCTTCCAATTGATTTTGAATCCTTTAAGGTTTTTGTTCTAACTTTAGTTGCTAGTATTCTCAGCTACACTTGTTCATATTCATAATTATCAAGTGATAATTGTTTATTTGGTTTAATAGATATTGGTGAGATCATTGTTGTGAAGTGTTACCTACTCATGGGAAGTAGTGTAGGCTCAACAGCCTCATGGGTAATAGCTGTAGCTATTTATAGTCTTGTGACTTCATATGTAAATGAATTACCTTATCTTTAGTGGTTGAAAATCCATCATCATGGCATTTTCTTTGTTTATGTATAGCTATAATAATATTTAAATTCATTAATTATTAATTTTCTATGAAGTATTGTCAAATATTAGTTTTTTTACTTATTTTTTTGTCTTAATTTCAATTACCTTTTTATGACAGTCTTCTTAGACCATCTCTTTTTTAATTGTTAAACACTGTGGATCATGAAATCTGTCTAATATCAGCTGCCTTAATAATCATGCTACAAAGACAATCTGTTTTCCCTTAAATCATAACCTGTCAGGAATTTTCTGAAGTTGTTCAGATTTGCTTCTGAAAGATACAGATTATTTTTTCCAAATCAGGGAGCTGCATTCAAATTCCAGTTGAATTCCTTGAATTCATTTACAGGCAAATACCCTTGGGAAAACTATTAATCCATCTGTTCCCTCCAGTTATGGGTTAAATAATAGGACAGATTGGGTTCTAGAGCCTTGGCTGGCAACCAGTCTACTGCATAAAGTAATGGCAACCTACTGCAAGATAATCTTCTGCTTAGTCAGTCATGTCTCTTTCAAGACATGATTGCTCAAGTGTGTATTACGTATGGCACTTAACTGACTGATAGAAGATTATTTGGAGTTAAAGAGTAGTAATCTGTACTAAAAGGAGTCATTGTAATAAAGAAAACAACTGTAATGAAAGACAAAGTATACACTTGATATTGAAGCAACCAACATCAAAGAAAGCTTTCTTATTGTGTGACAGATGAGTAAAAAAAACATTAATAACATTATTAATATGAGCAGGCCTATGCTGTAAAAAAATGACAGTAAAATATTTATATTGATATGCAGTCTAAAATGACAGCAACATATGTATTGATGTACCTACTATTGAGTATCTTACATTAAGACATAAGAAAAAAACAAAAATAATAATCCCTGTGTTCAACAGTAAATTGGAGCTTGACTAATTCTTCTCCAAATTGAATGGTGTTCATCTAGCCCTTAAATTTACAGTAGATAAGAAGGTCAATTGTTTGTTGCCCTTCTTAGATGTTCTGGTTCATAGAACACCTTCCTCTTTTGTTATTTTAGTTTATAAGTAGCCTACCTTTACTTGCACTCGTTGGGACTCTTTTTGTCCAAAACAATGAAAGATTGATTTGATCAAGATATACGTGAAGTGTTGATCATTTGTTCTGATGATACCTTGAAAAATGAAATTAATTTTATAACTAGTATCTACCTCTTTGCACATTGTTCAGTCAGTCATTGAAGATAGGATTGCTGAATTTAATAAAATTAAACTGATAACAGTTAAAATATGTCCAGTCTATCTTCGAATACTGTGGTTAGGTGAGGTTAGTGAGTTCTTTGCTAAACATATTTCAAGTTCATGTGAGTGTTATTTTGCAGCTAATGTACACATTGTGTTTAAAACAAAATCTATCTTTCCTTCTATATGTAAAGACGTTATTTACCTATTCATCACTTTAACTGTTATTTACTATTTTAATTGTAGTTGTAGAGTCAACGACATAGGTAGAACAATGCAATGCTTGGATGTTAAGATCAAGTAACATGTACCTGCAAAAATAATGAACAATTTTTCATCTGGCGATGTCATTCATAATACATATGGGTCTTCCATCTAATAGTGATCGTGCTCATTTTGGAATTTTCTGTTGGATGATTGGTTACTAAAAGAAATCAAACAGCTTAGCATAAATCTTGTGGAACTCTCCTGTCATTCTGTTTATTCCCCTAGGATAGGAAGTTAGTCATTTGTCTATGCACCCACTATTAGTCACAGTACCAAATATCATCTCATAGTCTAATGTGGTGTAACATATAATAGGTGTGGGTGTTTTCATCCATTTAGTATTTCCTCCTGTCACTGGTCTTCGGATGCAGTCATTTAGTTTGTTTAACATTATCTACCAGTCAGGATAGGACCATTGAAAAATTCTTGTAACTATCCTTGTTTTTTAAGGGTCAAGAGGTTGGTAGAATCTGTATAATTTTTGAGAATATGCACCTTAAGATGCTTGTTGAAATGACAGTTGTTTGTAATAAAATGTTCTGCAATGTCTGTTGATGTCACATTGTTATATCTGACATCATACCCATGTCCACTGAATTTTTTTATTGAATTTTTCTGTTGTGCAACCCATATAAATCAAGTTCTATCAAATATAGCACATATCAAATGAGAATCAGTACATTAGCTAACTTCTTAAGAAATTGTGATATTTTTCTTTGAATTTGTGATAGAATTGAATTGACTCATTGTTGCACATTGAAGAGGGTTTTCCAAATGCACAAACCAACAAATTTGTTGACAGTGTTTGTGTGTTCAATACCTAAGTTGCACAGTGTGTACTTGCACTCAGTGGAAACAGACATGCAGTAACTAAATAAAAATAAGGACTACATAATAAACTTAGACATGAGCAATGGAACAAGAACAGTCTATATCCATAGATTAAATAAAGGGCTCAGTTCAGAATTCCCTGTAGGTTATCTAGATTGACATAAAACTGAGGAATGTCAGAGGGCACAACAGCCAAAATGTGATAACAACAAAGATGAGGACAATAGACTAAGTATAAATAGTTTAAATAATCTAGGAATAATCTTTTAACAGAGGATGTGTTGGATTAGTGAAGGATGCATTATTGTAAAATATCAGTTTTTGTATATGAAAATGAATGCTGGTCAATTTCATCACAGATGAAGCAACAAAAATGTGATGCTACAGAAAAATGCTGAGTATACCATGAACTGAACATGTAAGCAACAATGTAGTGTTAGAGAAAATGAAATAAAAAAGTATACTTATACTAAGAATCAAAAAGAATCAATTGAAAATTCTAGGGCACATATTTAGGAAAGAGGGTTCAGAAAGATTGACGCTTACAGGATATATTGAAGCTAAGAGGGACAGAGTGAAGCAGTGAATAACCTATTTGACCTAGTGTAAATTTTTAGTAGGACAGAGATTAGAAGGGATAGTAAAAAAAAAAACAACAAACAAACATTGCTGAGAGCTACAAAGAACTGGAAATTATGGAGAGCTATGATCACCCACATTCTGGAGGGACACAGCACATAAAAGAAATTGACATGAATGCGATCAGACCAGAATTTGAACTTAACCTGCCAATTTAACTTTTTGCGCTGATAATAGTTGCGTTAACTATACTACTTATATCACACCTTTACTTTCTACTTAAAAATAAATAAATAACCAGTGCTGGTATAATATGTGGCCTACTCGATTTGAATGTGTCTTACTTCAGTAAGAATATATAGATATAATTATTTGGCTATTTATCGAAATTATTTTCCTTAGCCCTTACCAGACAGTTATAATACGTTCTTGTAATATGCTTTTAAGGTAGGCCACATATTATACCAGTGACAGAATGTCTTAGGCCACATATTATACCAGTGACAGAATGTCTTAGGCCACATATTATACCAGAATGACAGAATGTCTTAGGCCACATATTATACCAGTGACAGAATGTCTTAGGCCACATATTATACCAGTGACAGAATGTCTTAGGCCACATATTATACCAGTGACAGAATGTCTTAGGCCACATATTATACCAGTGACAGAATGTCTTAGGCCACATATTATACCAGTGACAGAATGTCTTAGGCCACATATTATACCAGTGACAGAATGTCTTAGGCCACATATTATACCAGTGACAGAATGTCTTAGGCCACATATTATACCAGTGACAGAATGTCTTAGGCCACATATTATACCAGTGACAGAATGTCTTAGGCCACATATTATACCAGTGACAGAATGTCTTAGGCCACATATTATACCAGTGACAGAATGTCTTGGCCAGGCCACATATTATACCAGTGACAGAATGTCTTAGGCCACCATGATTATACCAGTGACAGAATGTCTTAGGCCACATATTATACCAGTGACAGAATGTCTTAGGCCACATATTATACCAGTGACAGAATGTCTTAGGCCACATATTATACCCGTGACAGAATGTCTTAGGCCACATATTATACCAGTGACAGAATGTCTTAGGCCACATATTATACCAGTGACAGAATGTCTTAGGCCACATATTATACCAGTGACAGAATGTCTTAGGCCACATACTAAAAAGTTTTTTTTAGATGTGATCCAAACTTACAAAAATGTTTTCTTTCTGCAAGAAAAATACTGAAAACTTTCACATTTAATAATTGCTTGCATTTGAGACAGATTTTTCTAGCAGGAGACTGCAATTAGAATTTGTCAAGCAAATTAAAACAAATTTGATAAGTTCACATCAAGGCAAAGTATTTTTTAACATTGAATTATTCTGGTCAGGTTAATGTTTGAAACAAAAACAGAATGGGTGGGGTTAAAAAAAAAATCAAAACAAAAAGAACCTCTTATAAATTATCTTCCTTTGACAAAACACAGCATGTCAAATTAGGTTTGCACTATAAAACAAAAAAGGAGGTGTAAAGGCTTAAATCATTTGTTAGAGATCAGAGTTCAATTTTCAATGGCATTCTACAATTACAGCTACAGATCAGACAAAGCTGAACTTAAATACAGAGTGCGATAGGTAAATCATCACCATTTTATATTATTAATTTTGTGTAAACGTGTTTTGCTTTTGTTAACCACACAGTATAGTAGGGTCAGTTAGGTACCATTTGTGAGAAAAAGAGCACCATGATGCAATTCACTCCCCAAGAAATTTGGAAATGGCATGCTGTACTGTTCGGTATTCACACCAAAAGCTCCAACATGTACATTTCAGATTGTTTAGGTGTCAATCTGAGGACAGTGCAGAGGATTCAAAAAGGTTGGAAGATATATTCAGTCAACATCAGTCTCAACAAACATCAAGTGCTTTGAGGAGGTAGTGCAGCTCTGAGTCAAGAGGGTAGCTTCTGGAAAGCTCGATATCTGGCAACAGGACTCTGCACCGTGCCACACAAGCAAAAGAAACCAGTCGTGGCTGTCAGACTTCAGTGATACATCATCTCTTATATCTAACCATTTACTTCTTCATACTGCAACTTCCTTGATTATTATGTGGGGGGGGGGGTGCAGTTGAGCAAAAGATAAAGCTTCTTGCAGAACCAAAGATAAATTGAAGGCAACAATTATGGCAGCATTCACCAACTTAAACAAGGAGACAGTCCAGAAAAGTTGCAGGAGATTCCAAAGTTCTCTGTAGGTTGTGGTTGAAGTCAATGGTGACTTTTATTGAATAAATTTACTCTTTAGTATTTCAAGATATTTTTTGTAATTTTGGTAATTATACATGTTAAAATGAGATGTCACTATTATTTTCTTTTTTGTGTAATTTAGCTAACAATTTATCCATCACACCCTGTACCTAAAAAAAGTTTTTGCAGTAGAGCAGTGATTTCTAAGTTTGTCTCAGATAAGTATACCTGTTCAGTTCTTACTGGGTGCCCCAGTATTGTAACTTTGTACAAGACTAACTTAAGTTTAATCAATAAACATGTCTTGTTATAAATACTATTTTTGTTATCACATGGCAAAACTTTCTCTTAGACTGAATCATAAATAATTTCTCTTGGATCTGGTTTTCAATTGACAAAGTTTTCTCTATCAAAACATTTTGCAGTGATCAAAATATTGTAATAAATCAGCTGTTGTAATGTTAAATGAATACAGCTGGTGGACTAGAATACAACCAACTGAGTAATAATGATTTTTAGGAAGAGACTACTGGATTGCTACGTGATGTCCGTCCTTCAATATGGCAGTGCATGCTGGACAATACCATCAAAGATGAAGGAAAAACTTGAAGCAACTGAAATGTGGTTCTACAGAAGGATGCTGCGAATCTCATGGATTGAGCATGTGAGCAATGATGAGGTTTTGGAAATGATGGAAACAAAAAGGAAATTAATACTGAGCATCAGGAAGAGACAGCTGAAGTTCCTGGGACACGCAATGAGGAAGGAGGGCCTGGAGAACCTGATATTAACAGGCCAGATAGAGGGAAAAAGAGACAGGGGAAAGCAACAGATAACATATTTGAAGGACCTAATCAGTTGGATGAGGGAACAAGGATTGCACAGTGTAACAGGAGAAGGTGTGCTCAGAGCCACCAGGGATAGAGAAATGTGGAAAGCCATGATCGCCTCCATGCTGAAGGGACAGGGCACATAGAAGAAGAAGTCTTATTGTATACAGCCTTATATTGTCATGGGGAGAATAACATTTCTCCCTTTTAATCCACTCTGTATGCTATTAAGGCACATAAGTGTATTACAAATTCATAATACTTGTCATTACAATTGGTTCCCCAAAACAGAAATTATTTTTTCTAATCATTTCACCCCAAGGCAATAATGCCACAAGACAAGGTTTTAATGTGAATGAAACAGGAGAAGGAACCATAACTCAACCTAATATGTCATAAAATCCAAATAAGAATCTACAATGTTATTGTTCCTTATCTGGATTCTTACCTTATTTTCTCACCCTCATAATTAAGCTTCTCTGTGCTTTTTCTATAATTACTTTCATGGTAATTGTTTTGATGAACTTTCCTCTATGGTACCTAAAGTTTACATATTTAAGCACAATTCTAAATTGGTGGCAAGGTGTTATCAATTTACAATTAAAGTGGCTAGATATAACCATAAGTTCTATGCTAAAAGTTTCTTCTCTCTTAATTCCCACTTGTGAAACTCTTTTGGGTTAGCAATTCCCAGCCAATTTTGTTCTTCAAAAATTTAAATGTAATGTCAATTGTTATCTTCTGCCTGAATTATTGTTCCTTAATTATTCCCTCTCTTTAATAATATTTTTCTCATATTCTCTAACATTGCAGTAACCTCTTGCATCTTAGTGGCTTTATTGCCTTGCTATAGGTGAAATGAAAGAAAAATCATTAGTTTGTATGTTAGTGTGTACTGATTTGGCCCAAAATGTTCTATTTTACCAATAAGTCTACCATTCATCTATACATTGAATATTACTGCCACATTGATTTGGTGTTTCTGCTATTTAAACATTTGTGATAAAATCCAAATAGTAATCTGTACTGTTATTGGTCCTGACCAAGTATCTTGGATTGAGTCACTTTCCCCATCAGCATAATCTTCTGCCCAGTCAATCATGTCTCTTTTGAGATATGATTGCCCAAGTATTTATCATGTATGTCAATTAACTGACTGACTTTCTTCTTTTATGTGTTCCAATTTCAATTTTTTCCAGTTGCAAATATGTGCCCTCCTTGCTTTTATTCTTAAAATTTCCTCATTGCTCACATGTTCTGTTCATGGTATTCTCAGCATTATTCTGTTGCCATGTTTCCTCTTTCTCGATGAAGAAATTTTCCAACAGAAAAAGAAATCTTGTTTGTTTTTTGCATGTATTTTTTGGTCTGTATTTTTGTGTGTGTTTTTCTTTTTATGAATTTTTTGTGTGTTTTGGGGAGGCTTGAAATTATAAGTATTTTTGATAATTTTTTTTTATTTCTTTTCTACCAACTAAATCAAAATCAAGTAGTGGGTCATTTATATACCCTTACCCCAATTAGTGACTCAGTGACCAAGATAAGAGAAATTTACTTTAAAATTCATGGTAATGAAGACATTTTTCGAGAATAATGAAACAGGCACCGAAAATTATTTGATTAGTTGCTTTGATATATGGCATCCATAAATATTACATGAAAAAAAATCTACTATATCTACATTTCATACAAGGTTTTGTTTTTTTGGCAATGAAAAGTGGATACTTGACAAAATGGGAAGATAATAAGGCAAGCAAAAGGAATAACCACTAACACAGATCTTCATGAAGAAATGCATTTGCTGTGTATGCAACAAGTTTAAGAGATTCTTTCATAGGCAACTAGCAGTATAGCCTGGTGTTGCTCGGGTATAATGAAAGCTTTAAAACTAATCCATGGTCCTGGAGCTCAGACTCTTTGGACGTTGACACAAAAGACTAAAAAGCAATAGTTGCTTCCAGTTAAAGCAAAACTGTAGACTGAAAGAAAAATGAATGGATGTAAGTCAAATTTTGATTTCCTGGTATCGATATCAAATAAGTTTTTTTCATCGTAAACTGAATTTTGAAGGCTAAATAAGTCCTCTGAGTAAATGGTATCATGGCTGAGACTAAGAAGTACAATTATACCTACTTAGAGCCAAACCCAAAACAAAAACTAAAATAAAAGGGCTGAAAAAATACAGATAAACAGACGCACACACAAACATCTTGCCTTTTATATATATATATATATATGTATGTATATATATAAAAAATCGATTTTCTGTACTATTGTAAGAACTGCAACCTTGAAACTTCTGAATATCGTTTTTTATGTCTTTGTCTATGAGTGTATCAAATTTGATTAAAATCGGACCACTCCTATAACCTAATTTTTGCGATTATCGATTTTTGATATTTATCGGGGGTATCTCAACACAAAACCTAGCTAAGAACACTCACAGATGCTTTTAACACAACTGTGTAAATTTTCAAGAAAATCTATTCAGCCATTAGGAGTCTATAGGTAACGGATACACACACAAAGTTCCATTTATAAATAAGTTTAGATATACTTTCAGGACATGGAAAAATCACAAATCTTCACAACTTACTGTATTTTGTTTGAACTCTTTTCAGAGAACCAAATGATTGATTTGAACAAGCACAGCCCACTGTTAAAACAACTGAAGGCAGCAAACTATAAAAATCAACCAGAATCAATTTAGAGAAAGACTACAATATTCCAGCTGAATAACACGATATTACATGTTTCTTTAGCGATCAAGCAAATACTGTTACAATTTGACTATCAAATTTTCACACATTAGCCCTACTTAAACATTGCATCTTTGAACCATCATTTATATTTTTGCAAAAAATCACTTAGCTGTACAATTACAAAAAGTCACCTAAAAATGTTTTGCTCAAAAAGAAATATTCAGTAAAGAAAGAATTATTAATTCCTTGAAATAAAAGTAAACATGTTAAACAGCACATATCTATCTTTTGTGTATGTGTTCAGATGGGAGGGGAAGGTGCACCCAGAAACTCTTTGCACACATTTTGCGTATATGTTTTCCTTGAACGATTGACCTTTATAATATGAACTGAAAACCTGCAATATCTGAAATATGACCTTTAAAAAACCAAAAAGAAAAACCCAGAAAAAAACAAAAAAATACCTAATCTTAACCAATAACCAAGTTGTTGCACAACAAACTCAATGTATATATGAATTCAATGTCTTAAAGAGCTGTCCTAGATAAAAAAAAAATAAAAAAATAAAAACAATTTTACAAAGTTGATAAATACAAAATTTTTTTTTAGGCATTCATGAATTTAGTGAAATTTTTGAGGTGGGGGATAACTTACAAGGAAAAAAAAAAAAAGAAAATTCATACACACAAAAGCAAATTACAAAAAGAAAAATACAAACCCCCAAAAACACATTAAAAAATTCATAAAACGAAACAAAAAAAAACAAAAAAACACACACACAAAAATGCAGACCAAAAAATACATGCAACAAGACAAACAAAAAACTTTTCTTTTTATCAGAAGCAAGAGTTCAGGCAAAGTTCTATTCACACGTGCTGACAAATACTCTTAATATTTAGTTAGGTCAAAGAATATCTGGAAACAATGTAATTTTTTGGAGGTTCATAAACTGAGAGTAAAGAGTAATATTATGAGTGTTTGTTTTTATTGATGTGTTTAATCAAGTATTTGTAATAATCACTTCAAAACACAAACTGAGTACAATATTGATTTTTTCTTTTTCAGAATAAACAATGAAAGAATGTGCAGGTAACTTAATGGTTATGGATGTAAAATATGCAACTGGCTTGCTATTTTCAAGTTCCACCCTAGTCTGTTGCATTCACTTCACATAAATGCTCCTGGGAAAAGCATAAATTATTTTTTTCTTTCTACCCCCAGCTATGGATAGCAGGATAGACGACTTTTGAGGATAAGGTCAATTCTGTATTCAAAACTGTAAAGAAGGTAAAAAGAAACACCTTTCACTTTTTTTTTTTTAAAGAAGAAGTTATGGTGATACTGAGGTATTAAGGAAAAGGGAGATGTGGAGAGCCATGATTGCCTATATCCTGAAAGGATATGGCATAAATAATGGAATAAAGTATCAGACACAGAAAATCTTTATTCAAACTCAATAAAACATGGCTCTTTCTTTTTCACTATTTGCTAATGAATCACTATCTGTTCTCAAAGGTCATTCATAAAAATAAAAAATTAAATAAAAATAAAAATCATGGCTTAACGACAGAAAATATAAGGAAGAATCTAATTGACCTTTAGGATATTGTCGTCATAATCTAAATTTTTTTTTTCAGCTCTGATGGTTAATGTCATTAGGACTTATATTCCTATTGAGACCTTAGGTGGTGTCTCCATAATACAATCTCAAGTGTTTACAATTTTGAGAAGAGCCATCTGAACCAGTGATATTGTTTTCAATATTATCAAAAGGTTTCAGTTGAGCTTCCTCAAGTGTATACATTATAAATGGAAGAAGTGTCTAAATATATCAAAAATTGCTCATATTCTTGAAATCATGATTTCTAAAGTATTACTCTAATTAAAAGAAAAAGCAAGTTAGTAAGACAAAAATGTATATAAAGTACTTTAATTGTTATATCATCCATAGCAAATTTACATCCAGGTTCTTACATTTCATCTTTCTTGGCAGACATTATCACAATGTGGGATATTTATTAACAAAAGTGATGAGAAAAAGATACTAAATGAAATCAGCTAGACTATATACCCATAACACATTTGAAAAAAAAAAAGAAAAAAAAAAACTCAGTACCCCCCTTAATTTTGTGTGCATGTGTAGTTACATCAATATAAACATCATTTTAGTCTGATGAAATCTTAAATATAACATGAAACGAAACTGTCATAGTTTCCTCTAAAATATTTCATAATCACTGCTTGTGGACCCCTCAATTTTCTGGCAATTTGTTGGAGTAGATAGACTGAACTATTGCCTGGTTCACACTCCACCCATATCTATTGAACAAGTGAAGAGGCTCATCCCTTGTTCCCTGTTTAGGATGTGGTTTCTGGCTTTCTCTTTTCCAATCTTTTCATTCTTACATAACCCCCTGCGCATCAGTGGTGCTACCGCCTTGCTTGGGGTGATATGATTAAAAAAAAAAAAAAAAAAAAATTGGTGAGATTTTGATTTTTGGAAATTTGTGCTCTTTAGCAATAGTTAGTTTATTTTGTGAAGCAAAAAAATAAACTTGCAAAAGATTCCTCCCATGTGTGTTCATTGTTGTTTTAATTGTAATTCAGATAAAAAGAAAATAGCAAACAACTAATTGAATGCTTCGTCAGATGGATGGTCAGAATATGTTTATGAATGTTGAGAATAACGAGAAAACAAAAAACCTGAAAATAATAACACAGATTATTATGATGTTAATATTATTTTTCTAGAACTACCGGCTGAAATGTATCACAATGTTGCATAAGAAAGTGAAAATCATCTGGCCAATAAATAATACTTAAGTTTAAAGTCATAGAAATTTTAATTCCAAAAGGTACAACACAAAGACTTGATAGAGATACTCAACGTTTTCAGAAAAGACATTAGAATAATCAAGAATGTAGGTCTTAGGCCTGATGGTAAACTGCATTTGACAGCAAGACCTCTGATTGGGAGGTTGTGAGGAGCATAGAACCACCTCTTATTTTCTGTTGTTCCCAGGTGCTGGAGTGGTAGCACCTGTGGGCAAATAGTTACCTCCCCATCAAACTGGGGTCAAAACACTATGAAATTATAAAAATACTCTTTAATAAAAATACATAAATAAAAATAGACTTTTATAGAAAAATATACATTTTTGAAGGAAAAATATTACCAACAATACATTTTTTAAGGAAAAAATTATTCTCAGCATATTTTTGAATACAAAACTAGAAGACATTTTCAATTTCCTAAAATAAAAAAAGAATAAAAAAATTTTTTATTAAAATCTGACTAAATCAACCTTATCACTATAACCAAATATTTTTAAAAATATCTTAAAACGCCACCATTTTGGCATTAAATAACCTACAGAGGTTGATATGCCATTAAACAAAACTCAAACTCAAGAATCTATATTGGCAGCAAATTGTTTGTGTACAGATAGGAAGTGAACTCAGCAGGTATACAAAAATAGAAAGGGGTATAAGACAAGGATGTGTTTTCTCACCGGATCTATTCAACGTAAACAGCGAAGCAATTAGGAGAGAAATAAAAGCCTTGCCAGGATTCATTATTGTTGGCCACAATCTCAACAATACGATATACAGATGATACAGTGCTGATAGCAGACACAGAATGGAAAACGCAGGACCTTCTACAAAAGGTAGCAAAAGAAAGTAAAAAGAGAGGACTGAACATAAAGTTTAAGAAAAATGAATGTATGGTCATCAGCAAAAAAAAAACAAGTTGGAAAAATTAAAATAAATTGAATAAAGAAATTAAAATACCAGGGAAGTGTTCTGACAGCGAATGGAAAGTGCGACATGGAGATCCAAAGACACATTTCAGAAGCTAACCAAAATACTGAGAGACAGGAAAATCTCATTGCAAAAAAAAAAAAAAAAAAAAAAAGAGTGTTAGATTGCTATGTGATATCTGTCCTTCTGTATGGAAGTGAATGTTAGAATGAAGGAGAGGCTTGAGGCAGCAGAAAAGTGGTTTTACAGAAGGATGCTGAGGATACCATGAACGGAGCACATGTGCAACAATGAGGTGTTAAAATGCAAATGAGAAGAAAACTCATACTTAACATCAGGAAGGGACAAATGAAATTCTTGGAATATGTAATTAGGAAGGAGGGCCTGAAGAATTTAATACTCACTGGTTGGATAGAGAGAAGAGACAGGGGAAACAGTGCAAGACCTACTTGATGGCAAAGCGGGGTTTGGAAGAAATACCAAAAAGAAAAATATTAAGAGTAACAAGAGACAGAGCCAAGTGGAAGTCCATGATCACCTACGTCCTGAAGGGACACAGTACCTGAAGTAGTAGTGTAATATAATAATCTGGCCCCACCCGAGGAAGGGATGCAAGCGGGGGCGTTTTCGGTCGTTGAAAGGAACGGATGTTTGTTTGACCTTATTTCCGGCAGTAGCGGAAATGGCTACAAGAGGCAAACAGAACAGGTGTCTCTGAGAATTACGTGGGCATGCGTGGGCGAGGCAAAATCCGGAAGTCCCGTTTGGAGATTATAAAAAGACCTCGGCGCACGGATTTCACCAGACAGTCGAGACAGACAGACCAGAGTAGCAGGAGAGAGAGAGAGAGAGACACAACAGATACTACGACACTCCCGTCAACCCCATTAGAAGCGCGCTCTCAATTCTCTGTCCCTGTGCTACACGGTTCATCGTCATTAATAAAAAATACAACTTATATTTATATATATATATGCGTGTTTATCTGTTCGTCGATATAACTGGAACCAGCATTCGCTAGGCGTAACAGACGTTTATTTGGTGCCTAAGTGACTTGCTGTTTTGAGACAACAAAACAGATAGATACGAGCTGGTTACCACGGCGACGATTGAAAATTCAACGGACTTAAAACTACCAGATAGAAAGAAAAAAGAAGACGAAAATATATAGCAGCCGCACGACTAATAGACGTCAGCCAAGGTAGGTGACTCTTTGATTTGATAGTGTGTGTGTTTTCTGCTCGTGTTTATAAGTCTAGTTAGAAAAAAAAAAAAATGCATACTTTTGCCGGATCTGACCCTAGAATTGAAAAAGGTGGATTGTTCGGTGGAACACATTAAGGGTAGAACGGAGGAGGTGCAGAGAATAGTACGCCTAGGGAGAAAGCATTAGGTTTGGGGTTGACGGGAGGAGGAAAAATTGAGATATTTACCTATCTGTAAGTATAAAACATCTGAGTTAATGATTTATTTTTTTGCTAATATTTTACCACATATGTGAAGTGAGTTTACTGGTATGTTGCTTAATTAATCTTACTTTTATTGAGTAAGTGAAATGTAAAATCATGTAAAGGAAGTTTCTTCTACTCTTTAGAGTGGTTAATTGGATTAACTTGTTGATAACAATGTTTTTGTTGGGTTGTGCAGTGTTAGGTTTTCTTTTTTTGGATTTCTTTTCGATGACTGTACACTACAAAATGATTTACATTTCTATGTTTGTGAATTATGCTTTTGTGCAGGTTCCCATCAATTCAACATCCTCTGTGAATTTTCATTTATGTGACTTGGGAAATATCTTTTGAAGATATATTAATTTCTGAAAACTTTATATTGACACGGATAGACCTGCAGATTCCACAGTTGATCGGAACAAAAAGAAAGATACAAACGTGGAAAATTGTTAATAGTATCTAAAGCATAAAGTAAATTATTCGTCTCTGGTTCAGTGGTTTGGTCCCCAATTACGCAGAAATTTCCCAATTTTTCAGTGGACACCATGCCGGTAGAATTGCGCGATATGGAGGAGATTCCTATCCGCAAACTAGTAAATACCTTGGAACAGATAGATATGGAGAGATTTAGTGAAGGATGTGAGGAACTCCCGAGGAGGTTGACGATAGGGGTCATTGCTGGCGTGGTCGGCGTTATGATAATCCTTGGAATAATAGCTAGGAAGCGGATTTTTAAGTGTGAAAGAAGCAACAGTGCTTCGGGAAAGGAAATTGAGTTATCCGTTGTGAATAGTACTCCGGGGTCAACGGGTGTTCAACACTCAAATGTCTCTGCGTTAAACAGAGAGATGTCAACAAATCAGGTATGCTTGGTTTCGAATCCAGAGGAAGTAGTTCAAGGAATAGAGAACATTGTACAAACTAAGGAACTACGAGTCACGGGTCCATTTTTTTAGACTAAATTAATATAGATGAAACCTTTAATCCTCCACAAGTAAATTGCATGCGGATTAACGTTGGAATCAGGGTAATTTTCTTCATTTTCTATTGAACATTTCTCGGTCAGACTATGAATGATATGTACTGCAGATAATGGCCATTTTTTTCTGTGTTCAAACATAGTATGTTTGAAATTAAATTAAATTAAATGAGGTTACATGTGTAACAATAAACTCGAGCAGAAGCACGCATGGTGTTGGTCAAAGGTCATTTACTCGATGTTAGTTTGGAAACTGGGGCGCGGTTACCGCCTAATAATCATGTGGTTATGCATCGAGGAGTCTACGCTTATGGACAGAGTCGAGAAAGAAAATGAACATTTTTAAGAACTTTGCCCAATTCTGTGAAAATGGACATTAAAAAAAAAAAAAGGAACAATGAAACATCGAGCTGGTAGAACAATTTTCACAATAGACACAAACATTGTTGGGTTGCCGATGTAGGCTCCCCTATATATTTTTTTGTTGTTTTTTTGTTTCGGCATGCACATGTTTTGTTGTTTTGGCGTGCACATGTTTTATACAATTGTCGGGCTTGTGTGGCATGGGGAGGAGAGTGAGGGTGTTGCGCTTAAAATGTTCTTAGGTGAACATTTTGGAAAATGGGTGGGCGAGGAATGTAATATAATAATCTGGCCCCACCCGAGGAAGGGATGCAAGCGGGGGCGTTTTCGGTCGTTGAAAGGAACGGATGTTTGTTTGACCTTATTTCCGGCAGTAGCGGAAATGGCTACAAGAGGCAAACAGAACAGGTGTCTCTGAGAATTCCGTGGGCGTGCGTGGGCGAGGCAAAATCCGGAAGTCCCGGTTTGGAGATTATAAAAAGACCTCGGCGCACGGATTTCACCAGACAGAGAGCCAGACAGACCAGACAGAGATCGGCCGGTGAAGAGAGACACTCCCGTCAACCCGTAGAAGCGCGCTCTCTCAACACTCTCTGTTCCCTAGGCTACACGGTTCATAGTCATTAATAAAAAAAAATATAACTTTATATTTTTTATATATATGCATGTTTGTTGTTTGTCGATATACAACAGTAGTAGTAGTAGTTTGGACTGTTGATCAGTTTTTTTTTTTACTCTTTTTATTGCAATCCAAATATTTTGGCTTATCTAACCAGTCTTCTTCCTCTGATATCCAATCCATATGGAAGCCAGGAAAATAATTTTTATTTTACCAGATAAACCAATACTTTAAAAACACCCAATAAATAATTGAAGAGGGAGAAGCTGTACTCATTAGCCTTGCAAATAAACCATGTCGGATTGGTATAGATTTCTTTGCTTGGAAAAGAAAGGGTTTAAGAACAACTGAGTATATAAAATATAGAATTGCTTCAACTATTTGAGATACTGTAAAGATTGATTTAAGGATTAGTCTAATTAGTACATTTATTTCCCCTCAGTTCCAATAAAATTAGTAGCCCAGCTGTCAACTCTTGGGCTGGTCTGTCTTTAAACAAGACGAACAGTATGGCCTGAAGGCTAAGTTATTTAAGATATATAATATCTGTGGTAGACCTAAAGGAAATGATAAAAAGCATTTACACCCATTGTCAGCTTTGACAGGGGGTTCAATCATATCTGTATATGCGCATGATAAAAATATATATTTTTTTTTTTTAGGGAGTGAATACTGTATTAACAATTTTTGGTAATTTTTTTTTTCCCTACTATTTAATCCATAACCAACAGAGAGAATTGAGGACTCACACCCTTCCCAAGGGTATTTGCACATAAATGAATGTAACAGACTCAACTCGAAATCAAACTTTACTGATTTCTCGTTCCATTATCTATGACACCACCTGCTCATCCTAATTACTGAGAACACTGGAATAAAAACTATGAAGATACTTTATAGAATAATAACAATACCGAGTTTCAAAATTCTCGACAAATATTTTTGCTTCAAACATTTGCTCTGACTATTGAAATAACTAAAATAAATGGAAAACAGAAATATTGGCTTCACAGAGAGGAAATTGGAGAATGTATTTCAATGTGGATCAGTTAGAAAATATATGAATCTGATTTTCTGCAACAATTGGCTTTTATAGCTCAAGTGAAAGAGCAGCTGTTGCATTAAGACAAACTTTCTGAAGAAAGGAAAGATTCCAAGTGGAGTTATTGCAAAAGGATTTTTTCTTTATTTTTGAAATATGCTGTTAGCAGCACAAAATGACTACATTTTGATAAACAGAAAAGAAAATTAAGATAAAAAAACATTAATTGAAAATTTATTTCTTCCATAATTGATGGAATTTTGGAGATGAGAAGTTATCATTAATTATTACATGTAATATGGTGCTTAAAAATATTTTGGTATTCTCCACTCTCCAAAGTCTACTATAGGCATTAATAAATCTGTGACACAGATGAAGAAAGGACTAGAATAATAATTAACCAAAAGAATTAAATTTTGAAAATGACTTACACTATTTATATTATTTGGACTATTTGTCATTTTTAAAAATGACAAAGATGAGGACAATAGTCTAAATAATGAAAATAGTGTAAATACTAACTCATCTCGGAAGTAAACATTTTAAATACGATACTGAAATACATAAATTTAAGTCATACTAAAATACATTTTATATGTAGACCAATGAAAGAAATTTGAGATATAACAATAAAAAAATTTATTGTATATTAAGTCTTTAGACCAAACAAAAACATGAGAAAAGATGTCAAAAATCGGAATATCATAATTGCTTCTTTCTTTCATCAGCCGACTATATCTATATAATATAATATAATAAGCATATGTGAACAATCTTTCTTTACTATCATATTACATATGTTTCATTGAATAATGTAGAAATGTCTATTTATTTTATAATAATCATTTCTCGTTCTTTAACTATTTTCTTAATGTTTAGATAAAATTCATCAAGGAAGGCATAGTAGCTCTTTCCATAACTACAACAGATAAATTTTAAATTTCAAAATAATTATAACAGAGAACGTTCATGCATATTTTAAAAATCACCATCACAATGATCAGTTACTATAAGTTTGTGTTTGTAATTCCCCACTGAAGATGATCTTGGAGAAGATCAAAAGTACTATGGTAGGAAAAAATCTATAGTACCTTCCTTGATTAATTTCATCTTAACATCAAGAAATTGATTAGAGAACTAGAAAGGATTATTATAAAATAGACATATATATAAATTATATATATATATATATATATATATATATATATATATATATATATATATATATATATATATATATATATATATATATATATATAAAACTAGGATTAATTCAAGGATGTTGAATGACCATTTCGATATGAAATTCCCACAGGGGATAACACATCACCTCAGCAACAAAAAAAAGTTTCGAAAAGGATTTTTTTGTTGCTGAGGTGATGTGTCATCCCCTGTGGGAATTTCATATCGAAATGGTCATTCAACATCCTTGAATTAATCCTAGTTAATTTATATTTGCTCTGTAATATTTTATTACATGGAGCTCTCTTCCTGTATCATTTTTTAATATTAAAATAAAATTTTAATATTAATTAGGATCGGGTTTTTGGAATTTACCTTCCTGCTTTTTCCGCTTGGATAAAGTATCTAATATATATATATATATATATATATATATATATATATATATTTCAATTAAACATGTCTGAATGGAAATATGCTGCCTATATATATATATATATAGGCAGCATATTTCCATTCAGACATGTTTAATTGAAAAATATATACATATTCTTGGCAGTTATGAGTTCAATCCATGCAACTGGTACAACTGAAAAGTCATATATACATCTATATAATAGGCGTACATGGGCAATAATGCAGGTTACTTTTTCACTTTTAGAAAATCAACATTGCACTGTGTGAAAGCCGAGGATTGAGGAGTTAAGAACTGACACCAAAAATTAGGTTTGTAGCTTTTATCAATTTTTGAGCATTTAGTTTTTTAACATCATGTGAAAAAATGTACAGAAATACCTAATTTGCACAGATTTTTCCTTACAAATTGACTTGAAAATTTTACTATTTCAAGAATAAATCCAAATAAAATTAACATCTTTTTTTTATTAGATACACTGAATGTAAATATATATTCAAGCCAGAATTCTAATTATGAATCACCACAAATTTGCAATTTTCTTTTTAGTGTATTCAGTATGTAAAAAATAAAAAAATAAATTGTGAAATGGTAACTCCATGAATAACGTTTGTTATATCATAATTAATAAAAACAAAAAGTAGAAAAGTTTATGTAACACCATAATAGCGCTGGGTGCAAATTACAAGACAATTTCAGATTTGCATTGTTTATTGAAAAATCACACGAAAAATACTGCACTGTATAACATCATAAGATCGCTAAATAGTTCAGTATAATTCCCTTTGAATGAAGGTTTTATTTGATGGTACAGTGATTTAGTAATAATGTGCTTGTGCCATTCATCTTGTCCCTATATAACTTGTAAAGGTTTAGTAAATTATAAATTTTATAAAACTGTGTTATAATTTTACACATGGTTTAATGAAGGTGAAGCACATAAGCTAGTTAAATGCCTGATTACATGTCAGAGTTATGTAGCTTTTATTATTGAATGTATACAAAGCAAGCATCAAAAGACTTTGCAAGGATACTGTACACTATGCATTTCTGATAGATTGGAGCTAACATAATGAAATTTTATCCTTGTTCCAACTTGCAACCATATCACATTGAAACACTAGTTCCCTGTATGATCATTGAAATTAAGCAATATTGAGTCTGGTCAGTACATAGATAAGTAACTGTTTGGGAATAGCAGGTGCTGTAAGCTTGGATGGGGTGGGGGGATAATAACTCAGAATTGTTAATTGGAGAGCTAAGTTCCAATTGCAGTTGTGTTCATTATATTCACTTATGTGCAAAGACCCTTGAAAAAGGCATGAACCATGCTTTTTTTCCCTTCAGCTATGGGTTTATTTAGTAAGACTTATATCACTAAATCATTATTATAAGAACAAAAAATTCTTACAATCTAAAAATATGTAAGCTTAAAAAGGCACATGTCCCTCTCATAAGAATGGTAAATATTCAACATTGTGGTGTCATGGATATCTGCTTGGAATGAGAAATCGGAAAGCAGAGTTTAAATTCCAGTTGAATTTGCTGCATTTACTATGTGCAAATACCTTTGGCAAAGGCATGAATCCATCTCTTCTCCCTCCAGCTATAAGTTAAATAACAAGACTGATTACCAACTAAGGCTATAGAATCCAATCTGTCTACCACAAAAAAATGGCAACCTACTGCAGGAAAATTTTCTGCCTAGTCAGTCATGGATTAAAAGAGACATGATCACCCAAGCATGGCTCATGTATGGCATTTAACTGACTGACCATTAAAGACAAATTACTTGCCATTCTATAACCTTTTTATTTTATTACATTAATAAATAAAGCTATTGGTTATAACAAGACAGTAATTCTTACTTTGTAAGATAGAAATGAAAAAGGATTACTGTTTGCCTGTTTTGTACATTTTTATTGAAAATTTAATTTCCTCTACTTTTCTGATATCTTTGTCCTTACACAGTCCAATGTCGCCACCAATTTCCTTTCTTACTTTATTTTGTAAATCTTCTTCATATTTGGTTTCATAGTATTTGCATTTCACCGTTTTGTCTTTTTAATAAATATTAGTCTTTTTCTTTAGCATATACTTTCCTTTTTGTGTCAACAATCCAATATCCTGAAAATTGCTTCATGTGAAGAAGTTGGGTAGGATATCAAGTATTGCCATACTTTTTCTTTTCAAGAACAATGTTGACTCAACACCCACAAATATATACACTATGTTAATGTGATTATTAAGCGCTTCTGTTATCAAATGACATTATATATACGACAACCATTTCTAGACTGAATATATGAAAAAATTTCGTAGGTTTTAAAATAGCTCAATTTTAAATTCAATTCATGATCTATTGACACAAGTGAAGTTTATCTATGTCTCTCTCTCTCTCTCTTATATATATATATATATAGAATAAATAAAAAAGAGGAAAGAAAAAGGTTTCTTTAATCTAACATGTTTTAATTTTAAAAAAAAAAAAAATCTCTGAAAAAGTTTGTTAAAGATGAATGATTTGAAAAATTTTGTAAATCTTTTAAAAAATCCAGAGAGACAGTATGTCGATTGAGCTATGATTTCATTGGTCATATACATGTCATGTGTAATAAAGCAAAGGATGAATATTTTAAATGTAGAGGAAAAACTTATGCCTGTTTTGTGCCACATGGAATAAAAAAAACTAGATGTTTATTATGAATGTAAGTATATGTAAGTGAAAATAATGCGTGTCAAGCACATTTAAATTATAGATGAATTAAGGGTGTGTATATGTCGATAATGTTAGTATGTGTGTGAATGACAGCAACGAAATACATTTCTGTTCAAAATTGTAGTGAGTATTGTATACACATGTCAAGCGATGGAATGATTTTTTTTAGGTTTTGTTTAACGGCATATCAACCTCTGTGGGTTATTTAATGCCAAAAAGCTAGGATTCTAAGATATATTTTAATGTTCAGTTATAGTGAGAAGGTTGATTTTGTCAGATTTTGCTGAAAAAAAAAATTTTTTTTTCTTCAAAAATGTTTTATGGTAACAATCTTTTTCCTTCAAAAATGTATTGTTGGTAATATTTTAATTCAAAAATGTATATTTTTCTCTAAAAGTCTATTTTATACTTTCATAGAGTTTTGGTGTCAGTTTGAAGGTCAAACTATTTGCCCATAGCTGGGACCCTAACAGGTGCTACCACCCCAGATCAGGGTGGACCTGGGAACAACAGCAATTAAGAGGTGGTTCTATGCTCCTCACAACCTCCTAATCAGAGGCCTTGCTTTGGGGATGCAGTTTATTGTCATACCAAGGACCTGGAATGGTTTTCTATTCAAAATAAAGTGAGAGTATCATGTATGAATGTATGTGCATGAGAGAAGCATATGAATATGTGTGTTTAGGAGTCTGGATTATAAAACAAAATATATTTCTATTTAAAATTCTAGTAAAATAATGTATGAAAATATTATGCAAACATTTTATAAATAAATAAATTTTGAAAAATAAGAAAGTTTATTGTTAGAATCTTTCAATGAAATAATATGTATTAAAATACTAAATGTATTAAAATTATTATAACATAGGTAATATAAATATTAAAACATACATTATATCATTACAATATTACAATTAAGGAATATAAATAACATACAATATATAATAAAAATAATAAAACTAATGATGATACTAACAATAACAAAACATTATAATAATAAACTATAAGATACAATAGCAAGAAAAATATAAATAATACTGCTTCTGTGGAATTAAAAAAAAAATTTTAAAGTGTTTTTTTAAATCATTCATCTTTAAAAATTCTTTGAATAAGCTTGTTAAATTGAAACATGTTAGATTAAAGACTTTTTTTCCTACCTGTTCTTTACTTATTCTATTCCTCTTGTTGGATTTTGATCCATATATTCAACTCATATATAACATATCTCTTCTGATGTTTTTTTATTCAATAATTCTTTAATAATACAATAAATCTGAAGTGGTAATCTCAAAAATGGGGCATATGAAGGCATCAGTAATTCCAGTAGTAGTTGGAGCCCTCGGATTGATTGTAAAAGGTTCTGATAGACTCATTGAAGGTTGGTTGGTTGTTTTGTTTTTATGGCATATCAACCTCGGCAGGTCATTTATTGCCAACTAAATTTTATTTATTGCTGGTAATACCTTTTTCTTTCAACAATTTATTGTTGTTTTTATATAAGTTTTGTGTCTAGTAATACTTTTTTCTTTTTCGAGTATCAAGATTCATTGGGATTTGTTTTTAAGGGCAGTGTCCCCAAGTCTTACCCTGTTATTTAACCCATAACTGGAGGGAAGGGATGGATTAATACCTTTCCCAAGGGTACCAGTGCTTAAGTGAATGTAGGGTATTTAACTGGAATTCGAACTCTGCTCACTGATTTCTCTTTCCGAGCTGATATCCACTGCACCACAATGCACATGCATCACTAAACGCTTACAGCACCTGGTATTTCCAAGCAGTCACCCATCTAACTACTGATCAGGCTCAACATTGCTTAACTTTGGTTCTTACTTTAGCAATGCAGAGCATGACTTACCTATGTAGCAACTTTGCAGAAAGAGTGTGGTGATACCGACCAAACAAAAGCAATGGACCAGATGTTTGCTCTCTCACGACAAAAAGGCAAATGACAAAAAGTCGTTGTTGCGCATCCAGGTTCACGCAGATGTTCTGGTTGAAAAATAAAAATTAATCAAACATCAAATTTTAATTTCGTGAGCCTATGCGAATTTTATTTACCAGCCAATGGGAAGGCCAGAATCAAATTCAAGTGTGAAATCCCAAACAAGCTGCTTTTGATCCAAAAAGCAGATATAAAAAGCCGAGACAGAATGCACCCAGCAGACTGACAGACACAAGGAGAAGAGTGTAATCAATATCCCCTTGACTTAAGTCAAGCGGCTACTACGTTCATCTTCCTTCACCTCTCCTTACTTTCTTCCCTGTCTCAAAAGTACTTACTGACCTAAGGAGCGAATACATCAAAGACATTCCTTACTCACAATGCTCCCACATTCCTAAGCCTTAAATCTCTTTCAGCTTATTATTTGCCATGAACATTTAACCTCCGTTAGATGTATATTCGAATATTTCTTTAATTGTAAAAAACATTAATTGATATGTGTATATATAAAAATGTTATTTTTAACTCAATTTGCTTTTCTTGATTTTATAATCATTTTATGACTTTTAGTGGGCTATCTACCACAAGGCCAAATTCTGTTAACCTGCAACAGTATACAATTACTCTTCACTAGAACGGACTCCCACTACAACTAGAAAAAGGGAATAGATAAACAACCCACCATAAGACAAAGCACTACAGGCAACATAGGTAAGTCATGCTCTGTGTTACTACAGTCTTCCCTGATCTCCTGATCATGCATTTGACAACCAGGTGAGGGGTGGGGCTTGTTGCTTGTCTTGCACTTCTCCATACTGGAACTGAAGAGGTTTGTGCATCTAACCTGGGAGGACCATCTGTTGAGGTAAATCGAATGGATGAGTTCTCTTCATCTGGATCCAGCAGTTCATCATCAGTAACACAGACTAAGAGTATTGACATCACTGTTTGTCCACGTACCAACGTTACTACAGTTCATACCTTATGAAGGGCTTTATCCAATATAAAATGTATGCTCTTAGTTTGAAAAAAAAAATTGTTCAGTGAATATGTCATGATGCCATTTCTGACCTTAGGTTTCTGGCTGGAACCCGGAAGAAAATGAATATGCAGCATAAATCAAAAGAAATAATAATAGCAGTAAAAAGAATATTTTACTCAAAGATATCTGGTTGAGATAATTTCCATGGAAACCAAATGTAATAAAATTTACAAAAAGGATATAGTTCTGAAAAAGTTAATAAATTTTATTTTTTAATCAAACATATATTTATTACATCAAATGTCATTTTTAGTGAATAGCTGTATTTAAGTAGACAATGATTAAAAAACTAGAAACTATTTTGTCTACATTTGAGAAAACGTAAAATAAAATGCGTCCTTTAGTAGGAATTGAAGCTACATCCCACTCTACAGTAAAAACCATTGTCTGATTTGGTGTTCTTTGACCACTCTGCTATAGTGAGCAACACCAGAATGCAAATTTGATTCCCTCTTTATGCTTTCTTGGGTGTGTAGACAGGTAGAAAACAGAGATGATCTACTTAAATAGACATATCCACTAAAATACTAAAAATAATGTTTTTATAGAAAAAGAAACAAATAGGAAATGTTTAAAAATTTAACAATTTTATTTAAGCTTTATCAGAAAGTTTTGGAAATGAGTTATGGAAGAGAAAATTTTTATAATTTCAGTTCTGTGCCGTTTGTTTTTTCATTGCTCAGATCTGTCTTGCATGGTTTTTGTCGTGTAATGTTAGTGTGTCGACATTCAAGCAGGAATCTTTTGTGTCAGTGTGCTTAATTCCTGAGGATGGCAGTGGAATAAAGTTGGGAAAGAGAAGGACCTGCAGGTGCATGTGTATCATGAGAACTACCTGACCAATGATAAACAAAACTCAAAATTCCAGAATTTTCTCTTCCATAACTCATTTTCGAAAAATTCTGATGAAACTTATAATAAAAGTGAAACATGTTTAATTTATAGAGGTTTTCTATTTGTTCTCTTTTTTGTCATTCTATTGGATTTTAATTCACATTTGATTCCTAGATGTGTTCATGTTTGTGTATGCTAGAATCTATAATAATATCCAAAATAAAAGTGAAGATAAGACAAACATAGAAAATTTATAAACAAAGCCAAGAAGGACAAAACTGTATGTGAGAAAAAATTCCTTTAGATCTCTGAGGATTAGTGGGGACCATAAATCAAATTAGATTACCTTATCACACCTAATGTTCAGACTCAAGAAAGAGTTTGCCCACCTCCAGGTGTGTGCGTGTATATATATATATATATATTACAAAACGTACCAACAAAACAGTAGCACTAATCATGACCGAAATCAGAAAAACCTACTGCTAACAAATCTGTAACGTAAGTCGCCAAACCCAAAAGGTACTACCAAATGAGTAAAGGGGAATAAAAAAAGAAATAAACAAAGCCGCGTTTGAAAGAAAAAAAACCCCAAGACGAAAACCTTAACAAAAAAGAGCTCAATACAAAAGTAGAGCAAAAATACAAACTAAATCTAAAAGTGAGCCAAATGTCGACTGCGGTTTCACTCAACGGATCGTCAGGACAAGGCCTTTTAGTTTGTGTGTATGTGTGTATATATATATATATATATATATATATATAAAGGAAAATTTAACATCATCTAAACTGGTTATAAATTATAATTTATTTCATCAGACTAAGATTTCATTTGGTTTAAATTCCTCAGATCATTCAAAAGAAATTTTTCAAGAAAGGGGAATCCAAATAATATGACTAAGAATAGAAATCTTTAGTCTTATCTTGTTAGGGTCATAAAGGTTAGAGGTGAAAGAGTTCATGTATTAAGTGTGGTGATTGGACAGAATGAATCAATATGAATCAAGCACTTCCCCTATACACACACAGTATATCAAAAATATGTTTACAAACTTTGAGGGCAGGTTCTTCACACCAAAAGAAAGAAAAGTTCATATAAACATATGTCTAAAAATCCTTCATTTTTGTGTTAAGTTTAAAGTTTATGATAAATGCTGTTAAATGCACAATCCAAGATACAATTCAAAAATATTTATTACCATATTTTGTTGTGCTATAGATCCTGTCTTAACAACACAACAATAAACAGCAGAAAAGTTTGGATGACTCAGTTGCCTTTGTTCTGGAAATGCAGTCCGATACAGCTATGCAGCCTCACATCTATTAATGTATACAAAATTCATATCTGCCTGCTCATCATACAAATATCCTGTTATTGTTAAATGGAACACTTCTTATCCAACTCACTACTACACATGTTAAATATTGAAGACAGACTGTACACAAATGACAAATGTAACCTAATCTACATAACAGAGCACCATTCAGCATAAACTTTCTTGAGACTTAACTAAAAAAATGAATGATTTGTGGAAATATGTTTATATGGACTTTTGTCCTTGTTTAGTGTGAAAAACCCTGCCAAAGTTTTCAAAATTATTTTTTGTACACAGTGTGTGTGTGTGTGTGTGTGTGTGTGTGTATATATAATAAAAACACACTATAGTTTTGTGGAATGATTTGAAATCCAACAACACCCAACAGCTCTTATAGGGTTAAAACAAACAAACATGTACACAGATATTATCTTTGAACAATTATCAGATAACTTAATGTTCAAAATACATAATGTCTAACATGTCAGGATATATACACTTGGGAATTTGGGTTGGGCAGTCAACATATCCTGTGTGACAGGAGACATATTCTTTTTGGTAGAGAGATGCAAAATTACAAAGAGGACACTTTTTGAGCAGAACAAATAAGCTTAATTAAAATTAAGTGACATATCTCTGAACAAATCCTGGTTCAGCAATTCAATTTAAGTATCATCATGCTGTTCCAGATAATTAATTTTCGAAATGCCTGATGTCCAGCATGCACCCCCCCTCTCTCTAGATATATATATATATATATATATATTTTCTAAACATATTCTGTTAAATATAAGAGACAATGAATGTCTAATATGTTTAATCATGAGCTGTTCTAAACATCATATTTTGGCTTTAATTTCTGTTGAAAATAAAGACAAAAATTTTCCAACATTTGGATAATTTTTTATTAATTTGCTTCTAAGCTTTTGGCTCACATGAGCCATCTTCAGAGAGGTGTTATTTAGACTGTAATACAATAACATCTGCCTTCACCGACGATTTTATTTTGCGTTGACATAAAACTTCGTGTGGCAACGGCAATAGTTACCGAAAATAATAAATGCAGTTCTCAAATTTGCAATGCAGTTTTTTGATGTTACACCGCATGATAGCACGAAATGACAACAAAACCATTAATTCAAATGCAATGTAATGTGTTATGTCCGGATTTAAAGGTAATTTTATTGAGTGTTGGTTGTTTAGATTTAATGTACATGGCCTCCAATATCTGAAGGTTCCTCTTACTGTGTGTATGAGTAAGGATCACTGTATTGTTGACCAAAATCTGTCTGATATTACCTACATGTTTATGTTTTTCAGAGAAATGTTGTTTAATAGTACTCTGATCAGAAAGATGACATGTAAGTCTATGGGAGAGTATGGTTATAGTAAAACAAATATATGTACTGGGCATTAGCTTTCCAGTGAGAATGTTTTCTTTTCCCTCCATTTACCCTAACTACAGTTATTACAGGCTAAAATTTGAGTTCCGTGATCGTTAAATTTCAAACGCTAATCCTTAATCTTGAACGTCATGAATATTATATACTCACGTTCTTATATACGTATGGCTCTATTCCTCACTTCTCATTTTAATTTGTCCTTATATTTTTCATCTACCTATCCGTTATGATCTATTACTCTGACTTCGTATATATTTCTTTCTTTCTTTATTTATTCTTTACATTCAATCTTATGAGTATAAATTACCGATAACTTTTCTTCTCTCCCTTTCCTTTAACTATAGTTATAACATGTTTAACCAAATTAGAATCAACGTTTAAGGTATAACGGAAGTAATTAGGACTTCAAATTGCATTAAAACTATGACGACAGAGGTTTGTGCGTGCAACAAAAATATTCTAATGTGTATTAAATTAAGGCCCTTAGGAAAACTTTTCCCAGTGTTTTCTATGAAAACAGGTGGGGGCAGGAAAACACTATCAGAACAAATGGCGACATTAGCCATCTAGCATAATACAGTATATTATAGAGTCGTATCTATTCGCCGCGCCGCTATCGCGCCCCCTCACCCCTCACCCATAACACCCCGCTTACCATTCCGCCTCAATTCCTTTCTTTCCCACGGCTTCCTACATCTTAACGCCAGCTGGGTCATCCACTTTAGCTCGACCCCTTCTACTCTTTCCTCTTATGGGTTTAACCTTTGCCCTCACTGCAAATACCAATCGCATTTCGTGGGGCTAGTTCTCAAATCTGTGAGTCTCGAATGAACGAAAGCCTTTTCGTATATATAGGTAAAAAATGCCCGCCCCAATATGGGCATGTGGCCGTCTACCGCAAACCAGATGAAGGGGAAGGAATTTTCAGTTTTTTAAGGTGGGGGGGTGATATTTAGATTACCCATCGTTGTACCATTTGGATCTGAAGAGCCACGCCAAGAACACAAGAGTGGCGAAATGTGCATAATCCAAACTAATAATTAAAAATCTGTTATGTAAAATATTACTCTGTTAAATAAATGAATTTAACATTGAGTTCTCTCGAGTTCATCTCCTTTGGAATTTACCCAAATTACATACCAAGTATACTACATTATAAGTTGCTCCTTATAGGCATATAAGTTGAGCTCTTTGGGATAACTCCTTCGGATAACATTATTACCTTTCGAATTTCGCATACAACAGGATGGATAAATTTCACCCCGAATACTCAATGAAGAACATTCCTTATCCATCACTCAATTCCTTCACTCTGGATCTCATGGAAAAAACAACAGAATTTATTAAACGACTAAGATGGAAAACATATTTCTACCTAAAATTGCAAAATACTTCAGAGGAGAATAGGGAGAAATATGGGAAGATGAGATCGCAAAAAATCCCACCAGGAAACAAGCTTCTAGAACCCTTTGAGAACGACATGTTCGGTCTAATTAAAAAAATTAAGTTCAAAAAGCAACACTGCCAATTCCAATACCTTCTCAAGAGGGACTATAATACAATTAGAAAATCAAATAAGATGTGGATAAACACCGATGTCGAATAATATATACAAAATAGAGCCAACCGAATACCATAAACTCATTCTCAAGAAAATCGCTAGTACTTACAGAAAAACAGTAATTATTATGCGTTGTCCACAATTGACGAGATTGGCAAATAAACTGGATATCGCAGATAGAATGGGAAAGATCGAAGTAAAAAGCGCCTACTTACTACTCAAGGACCATAAACCCAACTTCGAAAATAACCTACCAACCAGACTAATAAATCCTTCAAAGACCGAAGTAGGGTTAGTCTCTAGCAAGATAATCAAGAGGATCGTGGCAGTGGGACAGGAGAGTCTCAATCCCAATTTGTGGAAAGATTCTTCCGACACCGTAATATGGTTCAAAAACATCCCAAACAAGAAAAAAGCCTCGTTCTTACAATTCGACATAGCAGACTTTTACCCTTCAATTTCATACGATTTATTAATTAATAGTATAAACTACGCCAGAAACTTCACAGATATCCCCAATAATGAAATAGACATCATCCTAACTTCGAGGGAATCCCTACTAGCATACGACTTCATCTGGACCAAAAACATTAGCAATAACTTCGATGTCCCAATGGGA
The DNA here is from genome assembly GCA_037127315.1 of Ascarosepion bandense. Taxonomy (NCBI): domain Eukaryota; kingdom Metazoa; phylum Mollusca; class Cephalopoda; order Sepiida; family Sepiidae; genus Ascarosepion; species Ascarosepion bandense. The sequence goes on along the minus strand of JBBBDQ010000166.1, from coordinate 1,998 downwards.
GCTTATGATTCAGCCCAAATCACGGATCTGGTCAGCATATACATATTATATACTCTCAGTAGAATTGTGGAACCAAATCAAATAGGCATCTACCGGGACGATGGCCTCATGTACATCCCCGACACCAACGGTCTCCTGACATCGAGAATCTCAAAAAAAGTGATTAGAGCCTTTAAAACGCTGGGCTTCAAAATAGAAATCTCATCGAATCTCAGGATAGTTAACTTTTTAGATATCACCCTTAACCTGTCAAAAAAAAAACATAAACCGTATAAAAAGAGTAACCAGGCACCTAGTTATATTAATGTTAATTCCAACCACCCCAAATCGATAATAAAGCAAATACATAGGGAAATATTTTTTAAATCTAGTCAACAAGCATTTTCATCAGCAGCACCCACTAAGTAAATTATTTAATAGAAGAACACTCAAAATTAGTTACTCTACCACCAGAAATATGCAGAGTATAGTTAATTCACACAACCACAGATTACTAAGAGACTTCCTCAACAAACCCCCCAAAAGCAAACCTTCCTGCAATTGCACCGATAAAACGAATTGTCCTGTGGAGGGTAGGTGTAATTACGAAAAAACTATATATGAAGCCACCATATGTCCAGTGGAGGACCCCAGCAACGAAAAAGCTTACATAGGGATATCCTCGGGTAGTTGGAAACAGAGACTATACAACCACAGACAATCGTTCTCCAACACATCCTTGAGAAACCAAACCGCCCTATCTAAGCAGTATTGGAAGATCAAGGACAAAGGGCTCACACCACTGGTCAGATGGAGGATTGTGAAACACGCCAGCACTCCCAACCATTTCAGGGAGAGGTGCAACTTATGCCTGGAGGAAAAATTAATAATTATAAAATACAATAAGCCAAAGGAACTATTAAACCAGAGGAATGAAATAATATTCAAATGTAGACATAAAAATAAATTTAAAATAGGGTAAAGAAACACTGATCGGACTTCAAATCAATGTGAATCATATCGATTTACACGAACGGAATTGGACGGTTCTAGTATTGTACCTTTTCACACTTCTGTTGGTGTAGTGGATAATGGCTTGGAATGAGAAATCAAAGCACCGAGTTCAAATTCCAATCAGGTTCATTACATTCAGTTATGCACAAATACCTTTGGAAACAGTATTAATCCAGCCAGCTATGGATGAAGAGCAGAAATAGCCTTGTTTGGCAACCAGTCTACCATAGAAAGAAATTGCAGCCTTCTGAGTCATTCATGAATTAAAATCGGCATGATCACCCAAATGTGTGTTATTTACATGCACTTGACTGGCTGATTTCCTAAGAAAAGGCACGAAACTAATAAATCCTATCTATAAGATATATATAGTTTTCTAAACAGAGTCTAGATTAAACATGAAAACATTTAAACATTTCTTCAAATGAAACTTACTTCTGACCAACAGGTGTTGGCTTTTAATAAATGACAACACACACACACACACACACACACACACACACACACACAGAGTACCTTTTTAAACTAGTAAATCTAAGTAGAATTAAAAATGGAGAGTTAAAGGACTTAGATTTATATAGAACACTTTTTCAGTAAGTGTAGGCAGACCGGGACAGCTCTGGACTCTGTATGACAGAAGCTTTTCTCTTAACCTTCAAATATGCAGTCCCCGAAATGGACCTTTTATACCCCACAAAAAAATTTTAAAAAAATAAAAAATAAAATAAACATTCAGCCCTGGTTCATCCCTGAATGCACTCCAGCCATAGCTCACTGAAATCACCTCTTCAAAATCTATTACAAGGAATGGTGTAGTTTAGTCCTTCTTTTAGAATTATCTGTAATAGCTGTAAGAGTTTTTATAGACAGAGGTAAAAACTTAAAATAGCATAACATTTGTTGATGCTAAAAAGATTTCTCAATCTATGAGCAAAGTAAAATCAAATATAATCCCTCCTACAACTCTCAATATAAATAAATATATATGTGTGTGTGTGTGTGTGT